>PNEQ01019054.1:5574-26491 GCA_003012365.1 Medauroidea extradentata
CCAGCGTGTTCAGGTTAAACCCACAAATCACAGACGTGATGTAACGCAGTTATCCGTGCACTGATTGGCACAGTCAAATGAGTAATGACTCTGAACAAAAACACTCTGCAAATAATCATGATGTTGAGGTGCAGGTGTACACGTAAGATACTGAAACAAAGTGGGGCAAAAATCTTTTCGCGAAAATTACCGGGCCCTACTGATGGGTCTACTGACAGATGGCACCAAGGTGAATCCACGAGGTGGGGAGTTAGACTTCCTGGATCTCAGGGTCTTTGGGACCCAAAAGTCTGAACATTCACTGTGTAGAAATTCGGATAGTGGAATGGCTACCCAGGGCATGAGTGAACGTGCTCCAACAACTTACATAAGAGTCAGGGCAGAAAACCCATCAGTGCCATGACAATTATGTAGTATTACGGGAGACCAGATAAGCCCAGAAGTAAGGTTGTCTCCGTGACTGGTCTGGGTCGGACTTGCAGTGGTATGGTTGCCCACATGCTGGGCAGACTCGGAGAGGACATTTCCTCTGTGCCGAGTCGACGAGTTGGCTGTGTAAGTGGCTGGGAGCAGGCCTGGATAGTCTGTGAGAGGCGTGGATAGCATTTCGACTCAAACCAAGTTGCAGCTGAGTGGAGGGTCTCCGGAGGAGGAGTGTGATGGATGGGCTTTCCCCTGGTTCTTCTCGTTAGCCAGTTCCCCCTGTCGGTAGTTGGTTTAAAGGCGCATTGTAGTGCTCTGCTTGGGGGTTAAGAGGTCCCAACTTCATGTTAGCCTAGTCCAATGTGTCTGGAGAGAGCGTTATCTCTCTGGCAGGAGTAGACTTACACCTGTTAGCATGATGGCCTGTCGACCGATGTACTCAAGAGGCCTAGGTGCGACAGCTGGCCTAACCTAAAACTGCAGTCGATACAAAATAACATGTACTTTAATTAATTGAATACTTTATTATGGCTTGTAATTATCCCTTGTATGATGTATAATTGTTTCACGGGAACTGCACTTATATGAACGGTATAGAATCTACTATATAATTTAAGAGGTTCGTCGATCAAATTGAGGAATTCTGAATAAATGACTGGATCTCTTCTCTTGAGTTTTATTACCTCAACACACTTCTTTCCTCTTCTTGGTGTTCTCTCCTCCTTGGAGGTAGCGACCCACTCTTCCCTCCTGGTGCTCGCTCCTTCTCGAAGGTATCAGCCCACTCTTCCCTCCTGGTGCTCGCTCCTCCCTGGAGGCAGAAGCCTACCCCACACCCATGGTGCTCGCTACTTTTTGGAGGCAGAAGCCTACCCCACACCCATGGTGCTCGCTACTTTTTGGAGGTAGTGGACAACTCCACACTTCTTTCTTAGACCATCCACGATACCCATATTCTGCGCGATACCGAAGCTATATATATGGTGTACTGGGTGACCAACAGCCCAGTTCTATCTGCTACAAATAGGTGTTGCAGCATAGATCAGTATATAATAGGTTCCAATAACCAATCTACACAGAACTCGCCAGACAGTGGCACACAGGGTACAATCCTAGCAGTTGACCTCGACCCTTACATTTCAATAGTCTCGTGCTGGTTCGAGAATAACTGGTGCTCATCCTAACTCTCCAAATCATTGCATAGGTAAGCCATGTGACGACCACGCATGTCATATCATCATGTCGTATTGTGTCTCAATACAATCTGAGTATGTACTTTAAAGCAGTTGTAACAAAGCTGTAGTGCGATTTTACTGTATTGTGTGCCATCTATGTTTCAGAACATAACTACCATAAAAAGAGTAGAAACTCGGGCACAAGTGCTTAACAGCATGATTTTCAGCATTAGCTAGGGAAATATGAGTACCGGAATACAGGAGAGGGGAAAATGTGAGTTCCCGAAGTAAACACGGAATTACATAGTCTGGCACAATTTCTACATGCGAAGTCTAAGAAAAGAATACATATTTTACAGGAGAATTGTTGAACACTTAAAAACATTACCGGCATTATAAGCGATATTTCCAAACTATCCAGCTTACCTGAATACAGCCTTTATCGCTCAGTTGTAAGTTCTAGTATAGCTGCATAAGTATTTAACACGGTGAGCTCTAGCACCTTCATAATTTCTAGTAGGTGGAACACAATTATCCTCAACACTTAAAGGTTTCAACTACTGACGTAAGTTAATTAAAGTAGGTAAAGTACATTAAACTACTTATTCAGATGTATAACTGATAATGTCAGTACTCATTCAGCAGTTGTTGAATATTCCTTAAACTACTTAGTGTCTGTGTTTGTATAAATAGAAAGCGTGAAGTAAGATTAAATTGACTAAGTTAATTACACACACACTGCAATCAAATGTGTACGTTTAAGGTGCTCTGTTATACAAAAGATGATGTGATACATCACATCATTATTATATACTAACTATAGTGAAAGTGCTTTAATTCACTGTAAAACACTTCGTTTGCCACAGTACAAACTATATTATGGCAAAGAACATTTTTGTTTCAATTATGCAGTAATGCAGTATATACTGTGTTTTATTGAAATAGTTCGTTAGTTGAACCAAGCAAAATTCGCGACTAAACAGACAAGTAGATAAGCCTACAAGAATATTTGTTCACTGCAGCAATTAACAGCTGCTCATTGATTGCTTGTTGACACTCTAATACACATCATTCGACTTGCAGCAGTTGCTACTTTACTATTGGTTCAGAGACTTCCATGGGGTGTTAAATAAGTCAAGACGGAATAGCAAATGAGATACGAAATTAAAGTTGTTTGGAATCTAGCTCGTGCCTAAAATAAAACACGAATTTTTCTTTTCCTTTTTCATTAGTAATAGTTATGATAAACTTAGTTTTTTTACTATAGCTTTCCTTTGAAACAAAATTCCTATGTTATTTCTTACAAAGTAAGTGGAATTGTTCTCAAAGAAAATTTCTCAAGAAATTTAATAATAATAATACATACACACACACATACACACACACACACACACATATATATATATATAAGCTTTTCATTTGCTGTATAGCAAGTTTTATTTATTGCATTGTAACCAGCCTTAAAGAAAAAAAATTTTGTAATATACGTTAAAGGTGCCACTTACTATGCCCAGAAGTGACAGAGCTATAATATCGACCCTCAAGGCCACATCAAATATCACATCGCCACGAGCCAAGCAATGAACTAGCGTGCAGGATTACCGCCGATCCATTTTTACTACGGGACTTAAAGTGGTGACCATTTGTATTGATGGGAATTCTGTAGCAAAATTAAGTGCACGTTTGCATCTGAGTTTCGCATACAGCAGGTTAAAACACTTTGAAGTATGCTAGTTTGAATAGGCAGTTTCTGGGTATGTTTGAGGGTTACTTTGTTTTAATGACCATGGTTTCTTAACAACGGCAGTTCGTCCTTCTCCGAATTGTGTTTTCTTTCAATACATTTGCAATATGGATACACATGGACTAGGTTCGATAAAAATAAAGATTAACATATACAGTTCAATGTAAAATGTGATAGGCAGCACTTTTAAGAGTACTTTCTCCCTGTGTATTGTCGTTAAGACAATGTAATAAAACATGGCATGCAAGGAAAGAAGCACAGCAGAGAGTGGTAACATATACAATATAAACTCACCAGGCCTTCCTGAAGAAACTCCTCAATGGCGAGCGTGACTCCCTTCTCATCTCCCGTCCAGAAGACATACTCTGCCATGTCCTGAGGCGAGTACTGCACTCCAGAGAAGGCACTGTACTTGTCCAGCTGTAACAAGCCACACATTATTGCATCACATACGTCAATCACACATCACATTGTTGTGGACATACTCCATATGTTAACTCTCTAAATATTTGGTTTACCACAACACACATTTCATTCGTAGAGACAGGAAAGATTCTTGGGTTTACTGATGTGTATGCCAACCTCCAAGAATATGTGCGTACTCAAGCAGACAACGGCTGCTCACAGGATGCTCGTCAACAGGTTTTATGGCTGCAAGGGCCAAGACGAGCGCTGCACCAACACTGCTGCACCATACCTTGCAGAATTAATGCAGCAAACAGCATACTTTTATTCCTCTCTTCGCCTTACCTCTTACTTCTTCCATCAAATTTAATTAACTAGGCTTTCTGCCTGTTTTCCCATAAAACCCATCCTCCTCACTATTCGGAATATGTCTCTGACTTTACATACAACTAGAGCCTTTACCTGAGACTTCGCTTATTGGTCATCGGCAAAATTGTAGTGTTAATTATTCAAGGCATACCACTTATGAAATTCTTCGAGCCTTTTGCCGATATTGTTGGCGAACTCATTCCATATCTTGGGGTATCTTTCTTTGTACATGATATTTCCAAAGTTTAGTTGAAGGCCTTCACTCTCAATCCTATCTTCAAGCCAAGCTGTAATAACTTGAATCTTTTGACAATAATTTATAACATGTTCAATGGTGTCATCAACACCACACACTTGACAGAGTGGTGATGTTTGTAGCTTTTGTTCGTATAGTTTTGCCTTGAAGTTACCATGACAAGTACCTACTGAGTGCTATTATGGGATGTCGCAATTAACTGTCTTGCCATTCGATTTCTGACATTTGGTACAAGTTCATAAGTCCATCGTCCATTTTCAGTATTGTCTCATCTCTGTTGCCATGCATTCAGAGTGATTTTCTTTCTTGAAGTTTATCTCGCAGCGTAGGTTTCCTGTTTCCTTTTGCCATGGTAAGTATTCTTGTAGCTTTTATCAGTCAATCTATTGTTACGATGCCTGCCAGCACCTGTAGAGCATCGGTTGATGTTTTGTAAGCTCTAGCTCTCCGCTTTAAGTAGTCTTCTTTTAATATTGGTGTGATTGACTCTATGGTACCAAATAACTGCACCGTAAGTCGTCATTGATTCAAAGAGTGCATTATACGCCTTTTATAATATCATGAAGTTTAGGTCCCAAGGTGTGTTGCCTATGACTAAATTATTGCAGGACTGCCACTGTTTTTTCACCCATGTAGTCTGCATTGTGATGAAACTTAATTTATCATCAGAGACTACTCCCAAATATTTGAATTGGTGTACTACTTGTACTGGCCAATTTAGAAATCTTATTACTGAGTTTCTCTTAAACCTACCTTTTGGTATCATTGCTTTTGTTTTAGTTGTCAACAATTTTAATTTGGCAGTAATTGCTCATTTTTCAAGTATAGGCATTACTGATGTGACATTTTACTCCAAATATTTCCTTACTTCTCCGGTTATTATGACTAAGCCATCATCAGCATATCCAAATATGGTAACTTCCTTGTAGACAGCCTTTTGTCAAGGTTTTTCCCACTTGTAGTGTATTAGTTTTGTATATACTCATTCGTTCGGAAAAATAATCGAGAAAAACTTGGTAGATATTGCTAGGGCAATTTTTGTTCTTTAAGCCCCACATAACTTCTGGCCATTTGGCATTATCGAAGGCTCCAGCTACATCCAACAATATTGCCAGTACATATTTTTCTCCTGTTTTTTTTTTTTGGACTTCTTTCATTACATCAATCAGAGCTGTATCTGTGCTCTTACCTTTGTAGAATCCGTATTGCTGGGGGTGTAATTCTCCGTCTGTATGGAGTGCTTGTAAAAGTCTTCTGTTTATTAACTTTTAATACATTTTGCCTAGTATAGATAACAAAGTCAGTGGCCGGTACACTTTTATTTTCCTTGGATCCTTTTCATTTCTCTTGTACTGGATTCGTACTAGTCCAATTTTCCATGCCTTGGGAAAATCACCTTGTTTAGTAGCTGTTTATACACATCCAACAGTTTAGTCTTTAATCTTGAAAAACTGTCCTAGACTATTTCCGAAGTAATTCCATCAATACCTGGTTCCTTATTATTCTTCGTATTAATCACTATTTCTTGAAGCTCTTCCAATATAAACTGCTAAGCTTCTTGAGTATCTGATATCAAGTGCATCGATGCCCTTTTCAGTTTTTGAATTTCATCTTCGCCCTTCTCCGAGTCCGGAAGTAAGCAATGGAGCATAAGTCTGGCTACTCGTTGACGGAGTGAACCCCGTGATTCGACCTGTATGTAGTTGCTTCTTTATCATTGGTTCATCACCTTCAAAGGGATGTCAAATAAGTCAAGATCCATCTGCGGAATAACAGGGAAGTTGCAGTTGTTTATGTCTTAGCTCGTGTCCAAAACAAAACGCGAATTCTCCAGTTTCTATTTATGCGTTAACAATTTTTTTTTTGCGTAAAATTCTCTGGTGCAAAGTAGATCTGACAAAATAACAAATTTTTAAAAATTGTTTTAATTTACTAACGGCAAAAAAAATCGGTGAATATTTTATATACTGCAGTGGAATTTATGGTCTCGAAGAAAATATTCACAGAAAATTTTGCAATGCTAAGAAATGATTTAAAATTTTTATTTTTTTACTCAAGCTTCAAGGCAATGAATGCTCTTTTGTTTATAATATTTTCGTGATCTGTTTGGCAGTTTTGTTTGAAATAGTTCTCACCAAGTTGGCTAGTCTTCAAGCTAGTAAACATTATGGCTCTTACTAATTATGTAACTAACGAAATGTTTGCAAAATGTCATATTAGTCGAAAGAGTACAACTTATTTTCTTGAACAAATGTGTTATCAAGGCAAAACCCATTTTGAATAAAATTGTCAGACATATTTGTGGTTCCTGTTCTCGTTTCACATTAATGAAATTACTAAAGCAAACACAGCAGGAACAGGAGGACGTGGCCTCACCGTCCAATGTTGTATATAGTTTGAAGGAGAGGTCATATAAAGACAAGGAGTATATTTTATACAGCTTTATGTGACATGTTCTGTGTGTAGGACACAGGGACTGATTGTTAAAAGGAATATGTTATTTGTGTGCAGCCGGACCATACAACTGAATGTAAAAGTGTAATTGCTGTCCATGTATTTACGTAATATTTACGCGAGTTGTAATGTCGGAATGTATGTTTAGGTAGTAGGCGGGCGACAAGCGAGTGGTTGTCTTATATTGCACTGCACCAGTGGTAGACGACAGTAGCACAGCACACAACACTATAGAATACAGAGGCAGGACTCACGGCGTTGTTGACGGACCGACGCTCGCCATTGTCAGTCAACTCGGCGTCGTGCTGAGAGTCTTGTACGAGGGACTTGTGCACACCACGACCAGGGATGTCCACGTCTGTGCGCACCTTGGTGGCTGGTGTGGCGCCAGGTTGTTGTGCCAAGTCCACCTTCTGGTCAACCCTGGCCACCAGCGAGCCATCTCGGTCCACTACACACACACACACACACACACACACTTATGCGCACAAAAACACAGTCTCATGCTAGCAGAAGGTTAATTTCAAAAATAGGTTCGTTCTTCGTGAAGTAGACTACAAAGATAACGTTTGGCACCTATCACAAACATGAGATGGTTAAGAAATGCATGCTTACTTCGGCATGCTTTGGCAAATATATTGTAAAAAAAAAGGTTCGGTGTATTTAAATTTGATTTGCAACATTGCACTTTTCTTATCTCCAACAAACAGCATTTTTCCTTGGTTATGTAATGGTTCTCTTTTTTCATCTCACTATGCTCCTTGGCCACCTTATATCTTTCCTTAACCACATTATTTCTCCTTAACCACCTCACCTTCCTCCTTGGCCACCTAACTATGCTCCTTGGCCACCTAACCTTCTTTCTTGGCCACCTCACTATGCTCCTTGGCCACCTTACCTTCTTCCTTGGCCACCTCACCTTCTTCCTAGGCCACCTTATCTTCTTCCTAGGCAACCTTACCTTCCACTACGGACCATGCTTACCTTCCTCCTTAGTCTCGGTGTGTCCACTACGCTGGCCGTTCACCTCGGAGTACACGGACGAGTGTGACTTGAGTACTGAGAATGTCTTGCCTGCCAAACAGAAAACATTTCTTAGCTCACATCAGTCGTGACGAAAGAGGTTGTGTACATTGCTACACATGCTCGTGTCTACGCTGTGCTCACTGCATACAGTAGCATGTAAACATTGCACAAGAAGCTTGCATATGAACATCATTGTACAATATTAGACCGAGTGTCCACTGTCATAAAGTTAATCCCTTGTCTGAAATGTTTCCGTAAATATTGCGTCTGGCGTAGTTTATTAACAGAACGTATGTGACTGGAAACAAACCTGTCTACAGCTCATTGCTCGAGGTAACAAACAAGCACTGGGTCAGATCAAGTACAGGACTGATTAGAGTATTACTTGTAACAAGGTAATTTAAATAATACAGAATAATCCCCCGGTAATGTGTTTTCTCAGTGTAATACTATCCTACACTAAACACATGTCTCAGCTTATTAGCTGTGTATAGGATAATAACTTCAGGAAGGTTATCCCACTGTGTTTATTACAACTGAGGCATCTACTTTGTTCTGGACATTCCTAACATGATGCATCACGAGTGTCCGATATTAAACTGTAAGTATCCATGTTCTTGCACTTTTGTGAATAGTTTAGACGGACATAGTTCACACTCAGCTACCGAGCCCAGGTGGCACAACGGTAACACATTGGACTCGTATTCGGGAGGACCCGGGTTCGATACCCGCTTTCGGCAGTCCTGATTTAGGTTTTCCATGGTTTCCCGAAATCACTCGAATCGAATGCTGGGATGGTTCCTTAGCGTAGACCATGACTAACTCCTGTCATCGTACCAAGATGTGTCTGACCGTCTCTAATGTCCTCGCTGTCGACGAGACGTAAAGTCCACTTACCTCACCTTCACGCTCAGCTTGCATGTCGTCTGCTGCTCCAACATATGGCCAGTTGCACATATGACAAGGCAGCCCCGAGGTTCGTGAGTATTTTGCTATTGCTTCTAAGTTCTCCGGGTTGACTTTCATAAACAGTGATCCAGTCTTAGTCATGTGCACAAGAGTTCCAAGCCTAACTTCTCAAACGAATTCGCGAAATTTTCGGCTTTCTACTGACAAGCCTTAATCCAACTGCATAAGAAACTGAAATGTACGTGTATTTGAAATTTAACTTTTCACATATCCTACCTTTTCTGACAGGTGAATGAGATAGAATCATGCCACTTTAAGAGACTTGGGGCAACGACGTCTTATGCCTTACAAGTTTTAATTACTGCTAGATTTCCCGACACATACCGACAGCTTGGTTTTTCACGTTGTAATTAATATGAGGAAGACCCAAATGGAGGTAGCCAAGAAGAGGAAGAAAGAGAGGAAGACGAATATCTCCATGAATCTTAGAAAAACAAAAAACCGAACTTAAGAAAATGAGATAAGGGGATGCAAGGAATAAACTCACGAAGATGTCGCAAGGACCAGGAACATTAACAGCAGAAGTCTACCAACAAGACCAACAGCAAGATCACCAACAGGATCAAGATTGCGGCAGGAAGTCGGAGGACATAGAAGTTCTCCCAGAATGGTACACGACAACGGTGAATAAAATCCCGGGAGAAATCTCTGACATAACTTAGGATGTGCTGAAATATATACTTGGTACGAATTAGACCAATGATCAATCGAAATACTTAACACTAGAATTGTTTAAATGCAATGCCTTATGCAGCAGGCTGTGACAAGTAATACTACAATGTTCACAGAGATGAAAAATCTCAGATCAAACAAACAAACTTAAGAGTCCAGCACCTACATTTCAACAAGAACTACATAAAGAACTTAAAATTAGCTATGCAGGTACACTTAAGAAAGCGGACATGAAAGCACAATAATCCAAAAGATGATAAAACAACCAGAGAGAAGACCAAGAAATTGATGAGAGAAAACGCCAACACAGCCACTGATGGTCTGCAAATTAAAAATGTCCAACCAATACGAAACTGAGAAATACTGGTTGAGGAAGACAACCAGGAAACCCTAGAAAAGCTGAAGAGTCATACAAAAATAAAAGAACATGGGTTAAAATAAGTAACGACCCAAAAGCAGAGGGACGAAGAGAATACTTTTCGACAAAGCCAGTGAAGACGATAACGAACAACTCATTAAAAAAAATATACCGCGAGAAACTTACAAGTAATGAAATGGCAGAGAACTCATTCAAAAAGAAGATAAAAGTAAGTCAGTGAACAAGAAGAAAGACTTCTGGCATGGTGAGTACAGTTTTCGAGTGCAATGCAACTTTACGAGACCTGTTAATAAAAAAAGAGACAGGATATACATAGGATACCAATCCTGCAAAATAAGGGACTAGCTAGCCCCATCTCGATGTTTCAAATGTCGCGATACAGGCATATTTCAACAAGATGCCAAAATGAAACTAGACGTTCTAAGTGTGGCCTCACAGGACACACCTTCAAAGAATGCGAAGACAAAGGCAGACACAAGTGTGCTAACTGCCTCGGAGACAAAAAGGAACATAACCACAGAGTGGATTCAAAGGAATGTCCTCACTATGAGAAAGTATTTGTAATGGAGCTAAGTCGAATTGACTATGGGTAAAACAATACGACGTGGACAGATTAACGTGAATCGATCAGCAGGGGTGACCTGTGAGCTTAATAAAATTGCTATGAAGCAGAGGCTGGACAATGTAATGTTCAAGGAGCCATTCACACCCTTTGGGGAAGTTTCAGGCTTAAACGGAGAAGTAAACTCTCCTATGTCTGGGATACTTAAGTTAAACCCCAATATTAACATAATGATCTTGTCAAGTGTCTCAAATACACATGATTTATGTACGCAAGTAAGAACAAGAGATATACAATACTAGATAGTGTCATCAAATTTCCAGTATATGGATGACACCAGAGTACATTTCGATAGATGGGAAGTAATTTTAAATTAAGTACAGGGAAAGCCTGCAGTAATGGCAGAATATAATAATGTCAAATCGGATCTATGGCATAATAAAACGACAGATAAGGCAGGAGAGGAAATAAACGAATTTGTGCTAACAGAAAATTTAAAAGTACGAAATAAAGAAGGGGAGATTCCAACATACACCTCAAATGCACAAGAAACATAATCTAACATAAAAGTCACCTTCACAAATAGAGCTGCTCACAACCTTACCAGTAACTGGAGAGTGACTGATGAAAGCTCTAGTGATCACAGACTAATAATGTCTGAGATAACATTAAATGAAGATTTATCTGATGAACCAGATTTCTACCGACAAGTTCGGTACATATGTAAAAACGCAAACTGGGCTACATTTGACAAGACTTTACTGGCTGACTTTGAAACAACATACATAAAAACGCAAACTGAGCTACATTTGACAAGACTTTACTGGCTACCTGTGAAACAAGATTGAAGCACAGGGAAGACATTGACATCTCTGAAAAATGAAGGAATAGCAAGATATTTTGCGAGATACACGCAAACAAACCCAAAAGCAAACCTAACCAAACCAAGCAATACTCCATGCTCCTGGTGGGATGAGGAACTAAAGAGTGTAAGGAAATATCAACGAAAACAATGACGACAACTTCATAAATCAAAACCCGAACACAGAGGAAGATTGGCGCAAGAATATAAAATAAAGTCATATAACAAGCATGCCTTAATAAGATAAAATATAAGAAAAAAACAATCTTGGGCCAACTATGGTTGAAGAAAAAGGAAATGAGGATCCCTTTGGTGTGAGATACAAGGTCGCTGTCAATAAATCTAAGAAAAAACAACCAACATCAAGTAGAAGGACAAACCCTGTCATCGGAGGATAGTACTAGGTTTCTGCTCCATGGCTTACTTCCGGACGACTCGGAGACGGGTGAAGATGAAATTCACAAACTGATAAGAGAATCGATGCATCTGATACCATATACTCAAGAAGCTCCTCAGTTTACTTTGGAAGAACTTCAAGAAATAGTGACAAATATGAAGAAAAAGAAGGCGCCAGGTATTGATGGAATTACAATGGAAAAAGTAAAGAGCAGCTTTTCAAGATTAAATGAGTATACTCTAGGATGTGTATAACTAGATATTAAAGTGTGCGTAGTAGATAAATAAACACTGAAAACCTCAATTGATTTCTAAACTTTTTTCGAAGCCAATATGGATCAAATACTCAATGACAATTATAGATAATGGTATTTGCCAACTTTATGAGCAAATATTTATCCAGAAATACTAATTCACTATTCATGATCTCTTGCGCCACGGTTGAAAGCACGTGGTTCCGGCGTCAGAGATTGTGCTTCAGAAGTTCGTAACACTGGAAACAATTTTGTTTAAAACGTTGGCTAAAACTATTGTCTAGGATTGCTATTGTTTACTTTTCGCATATTGGTTTCAAGAAACCTACAGTTACAGATTAATGCTTTTAGTGTTGAATTAAGTACCACGCCCTCTTAAGCAATGGGATTTTTTTCCCAAGGAATAGAAAATTTGACTAGTACGAATCCAATGCAAGGGAAATGGAAAGTATCCAAGGGAAATAAAATCATACCGGCCACTGACTTTATTACCTGTACTAGATAAAATTGTCGAAAAGTTAAACAGAAGACTTCTACATACAAGCACTCCATACAGAAGGAAAATTACACCTCCAGCAATACAGATTCTACAAAGGTAAGAGCACAGATACAGCCCTAATTGATGCAATGAAAGAAGTCCAAGAAACAGAAGCAACATTATTATTTTCAATATCCTTGGATATTGCTGGAGCCTTCGATAATGCCTGGTGGCCAGAAGCTATGCGGGACATAAAAGAATAAAAATTGCCCAAGCAATATCTACCGAGTCGTTCTGGGTTATTTTTCTGAACGAATGTGCATACATCAAACTAATACAACACACGTGGAAAAACCTTGACAAAAGGCTGTCCACAATGATCCGTACTTGGACCCGTTTAGTGGAATATCTTTTTTGATAGCTTACTTGAAAATAAATTCCCAGAAGGAGTTACCATATATGCTGATGGTGACTTGGTCATAATAAAAAGAGAATCAAGGAAAATTTCAGAGGAAAATACCACTTCAATTACGCCTATTCTTGAAAAATGGGCAAATACAGCCAAATTAAAATTGTTGACATCTAAAACAAAACAAATGATACTAAAAGGTAGTTTTAAGAGAAACCCTATAGTAAGATTTCTAAATCAGCCAGTACAACGGTACATCAATTCAAATATTTGGGAGTCATCCTTGGTGACAAATTAAGTTCTCATCACCATGCAGAGACTACATAGGTAAAAAGGCAGTGATAGACCTGCAAAAACTTAGTCATAGGCCTAAATTTCATGACATTAAAAAGATTTATCAATCAGTCTTTGAATCAATGATGACTCATGGTGCTGCTATTTGGTACCATAGAGTCAATCATACCCATATTAAAAGAAGGCTACTTGAAACGCAGAGAGCTGCCCTGCTGGTGGTAACCAGAGCTAATAGAACATCAACCGATGCTATACAGGTGCTGGCAGACATCATACCAATAGATTTACTGGTATTAGAAAAAGGAAAACTCACCATGGCAGCAAGGAACAGAAAACCTATGCTGCGAGATAAATTTCAGGAAAGAGAAATCACTCTGAACGCATAGCAAGAGAGATGAGGCAACACCGGAAATGGACGATGGACTTGTGAACTTATACCAAATGTCAGAAACCGAACAGCAAGACAGTTCATTATGACGTCCCATTATAGTACTAAATTGACTGTTGGTAATTTTAATTTCAAGGCAATATTATACGAACAAAATCTACAGACATCACCACTCTGTCAAGTCTGTGGTGTTGACGACACCACTGAACACGTTATAAATTAAAACTTGGCTTGAAGATAGGATTGAGAGTGAAAGCCTTCAATTAAACATGGGAAATATCATGCGTGAAGAAAAATACCACAATATATGGAACGAGTTAACCAACAAGATCGTCAAAAGCTCGAAGAATTTGATAAGTGGTATATCTTGCATAATGAAGACTACAATTTTGCCGATGACCCATAAGCGAAGTCTCAGGTAAAGGCTCTAGTTGTATGTAAAGTTAGAGACATAGTCCTAATGGTGAGAAGGATAGGGTTTATGGGAACACAGGTAGAAATCTTAGTTGATTAAATTCGACGGAAGAAGAAAGAGGCAAGGAAAAGAGATAAGTAAAAGTATTCAGTGTGCTGTGCAAGAAAGGGCGTAGCACGGACAGACAGAGCGCTGGTCTTCCCGCCATATAACTTGTAATTAGTACGCTACACAACATGTTAACTGTCTTGTAAGTTTCTGAACCTCGGAAATTCACTAGAAGATAAGAAATTAGCTATTATTGACTGCGATTATATTTAGTTTTACTTAACAAAACCGTCTTATCACTGCGGGTTGCAATGTTGTGGTTTTAATCTCACATAAGCAATCGGCGTGGGTATCGTTTTTAATCGTAGGTTTTATTAAGTGCAATCGCAAATTAATCGTTATTTCCAGAGATAATTTTGGGATATGACGCAATCAGTTCGAACTAAGTCGAAGCATAATTTATTGTAACTGTAGTTCATAACTGCTTCCGATTTCGAAATAAGGGTAATGCTTACGAGACTGTTAATATTTCCCGTTGACATGTGTAACACGTTGGACATTTCATTGGACTGTCTGTTAACGTTAGCATACAACCATGTTATAAGCAATGTCTGATAATGTTATGTTTTACCGACAACGAGAACTGGAACACTTTCGAGGAAACAGTCTTCGCTTACCTGGCGCATTGAACTGTATCACAGAATGTCACGTGTATGCTGGTTAACACGGAACTGCTAAACGTGTTTGGTGTATGTATGTGTACCTGTTACATACACGTGCACATGTATACCTCTTACACACAACTATACTCATACGTAAGAATAATTAGCATTCCTATAAGAAACGTGTCTGGCTAGGAAGGGGAAAAAGACGGAGGGAGGGACTCAAAATCTGTGAATAGTAACACAGAGACACATACTACTTGATGTAACTTGAACTATAGCTTCCCATCAATAAAATTGAGTCAGCCCTTCAAATCCCATTTAAAAAGAAAACTATGAAAACACTATGTGTTAGTTTAAAGCTCCGTGCATAAAGGGAGTGTTATTCCACACCCGTAACAGTGTCATCTGTGCAGATTCCCGTTGTATTGACTGTTAGTGGCTGAAGGAGTATAATACGATAACTTCACTTGTTTACTCTCCACAGTGATGGTCAAAACTGGAATGTAAAAAGTCTATATTCTACAAACGAACAGTTGTTCTTGATTTTCAATCAAACATAGTTGATAAATAGCAGTTTCTGTTAATGCCTCAAGGGCCAGTTGTATCAACTTCCAACAAACAAGCAGTTAGCTAACATAATGTTAACTTATTCTCTTGTTAAACGCCCAGCTGTGTTGTATCAGCCATTTTTATTCCCTTGTTAGCTACTAAGGTGTCAAGAGTGTTGGTGCTGATTTTATGTGTATGTTGGCAATATAGTTACTAGAATTATAGTATTTTTAGTTCGAAAACTTAAATAATGTTGGCAAGTATGCCATGTTTGTATTACTTTTTTTTTTCATATTATTTACAAAATACGTGCGAAAAATTAAAGCATTTATGAATGAGATGTGAAAAAGTTTTATAACATTATCTTTCTGTATTAGGCTATATCGAACAATTCGCTTAAGTTATTACAATACATTACCGCCAATATATGCGACAAAATTATAAAAATTAAGTGTTTGAATTGAACATGTGATTATTCAATAGAGATTCTGAGATTCTCTTCCTTCCATAAGACTGAAGGGTTTAACTTTTAGTTTTTAGTCTTTCGTGAGACTGTTTATAATCTTTTCTCATAACACGTTTGCTGTCTATACAATTAAAACCTACCTCAATGAACACTCGCAAAGCCAGTCAAATGTATGTGGAGTCCTTGTACGAATGACATGTGCAATACATTAGCACTAAATTGTTTAGAAGTAATGTACGCATCACGGTTTTGTTCACGACTCTCTGAACGACGAAAGTCACTTATATGCCTATGTTATAAAATTAACTTACATATACCGTGTCACACGAGTTACGAAGCTTGCTTGGAATTAAAAATTAATTTCTGAAATTACGTAAAAACAGAACTGTGAAACGTAGTGCTCTCACCTGCATTAAAAATGTTAGCACGTAATTATTCTCGAACATTTGCCAATAAACGAAAATAAAACCCTAATATTAAATATATTTTGTATTCCTCACACTTTAGAACATAACTACAACATGCTTGTAACAATAATCTTATGACGACTTTCCTATGTGGCTTATAAATATGAAACTTCACACTTCCTACAACTTTGTTCATGCACGAGAAGCTACATCATTTCAGGTTATGAAAACGTACAAAAACGTTAGTTTAGGCGCGAGACATTAATACTGCCAAAGTCAAAAGTGACTAAGATCACGATCGCAATCAAAACGATATTAATTTTAAATAATGCAAAACAAATTTGGAAGTAACAATGGATACACATTACACACATTGGAAATAATCAGTTTCGATAGTGTACACGAATTTGCTTGGTTAGAGACATGTTTTTCAAAGCACATAATTGCCTACACTAGTTTGTTTTCTTTCTGTATAACCCAATCTCACACTCAGTTACAGATTAATGCTACAATATCGCAAATTAGTACGACCTCGCACAAAGTATTATATTTGTATTAACTTTAACGAGTCACATAATTTTCGCAACTGCCACCGCCATCTTGTAAATCGTCTCTCGCTCGCCACTATTCTCCTGTTAATCGGCCTCTTGTACGGCAGGTTAGCTAACCAGAGAATAAGCTCTCTTGTCTAGCGATAACAAGAGTTCATACAACACATTTGTAGCCAAACAGGAAAGTAACATATATTCTAGGCGCTAACCAGTGCTGATACAACTAGTCCTAAGAAGTTCCACGAAAACCAGATACCTTCCTCGTTATGATTTTGTCTACACATTTCTTTAAAACCTACCCTGTCACTAACTCGAGGTGGAAATAACGCCATGCCAGAGTACTATTGCGCGTGTTTGTTAAAGACTGGGCTACAACTGTCTAAGCACATACATCACTAACAACACAGTGGCATATACAAACAAACTGCATGTATTTAGTAGAACTAGCTACAACCATGCTTAGCGGTACAAACATTAGCACAACAGTAAATAGTTCTACTTTGGTCAAATCTCGCTGTCGCGCTGTGCTTGGATGTTCAACTTATCAGATGCTACGAAGCTTGTTCTACGCTGTCAACTGGAAAACTTATTTACGAAACACGGAATTGTATTCACTGACTTTCTCCTCGCGAGAATGAAGATAATTATTCGTTACAGTCCATCTTGTTTTTTTATTATTCTTCGGATATTGTGAAGCGGTAATTTTCAGTTGTGTACCGCTGTGAAAAAAAAAATTAAGTTAACGTTGATTACGGTAGTTAAATATAAACTAATTCTGTAGCATTAATATACACGTCATTATCTTGTGGAATAAGTGTCAACTATCACTGCATACATTAATCAACTAAAAAAAAAAAAAACAAAAAAAAAACAGCGTAATGAACATTAAAAAGTTTGTGCAATTGTGGGAAGGCTACAGTGTTTGTGTTGTATATGTGCTTATAGTTGGTTATTATATCAATTGTAGCTCAGAATTTAGTGATTTAGTGTTTAAGTTAAGGTGAGGTTAGTATGAAAGCCTTTTTCAAAGTTATCTTCCTGACTAAAAGAACGCGCGGGGATTTAAAGACTCTGAGAAGAGACTTCAAAGTAAGAATAAAATACTGCTAGTGTAAAATACGTTAAGTCTAGTAATGGATGTTGCTGGAACTCACCGAAAGAATTCTTCAAGTCTTCCAGCTGCTTCACTTCGTCGAAGGACTGAAACAGAAGAACACAGACAGCGTGCATCAGATCAGAACACAGAGAGCTTGCATCAGAACAAAACACGAGCGAACAAGGGATTACCCTCCAGCTATCATCCCCCTCCCCTCCCACTCGACATTTTGGAACTTTTCAAACAAAGAAAGTCGTCACAGGTTGCCAACTTCCCGGGGCATATTACTTCGCTGAACTTTGCAAGTACTTATTCCGACGACCAAACAATTTGAAGTTTTAATCTTCTTTCCGGGAAGTAAATATGGAAAGCGGGGATATTATGACATACGTGTATAAAGAAACGTATGATATCAGACTTTATTATATATTTAGGTTTTTGGTCCTGGTGTATTGTTGCCAGGTCGAGCTAACAGAGTTGGAGAAATAAGACACTATTAACATATGGTTCAGAAATCTGAGTATCTTGTATCACGTCTGATAACAAACTTCCTGCAGACCTTTGCGTTTGATTATCCCCAGACCGTAAAAAAAGTAATTCTGAAATATTTATTTAAACTGAACGCACTGCACCAAGAAGCTGAGTTGAGTATGGACATCACAAGGATAAAGTAAACTTTAACTCCTCGCTATAGTTACATTTACTTGGAACTTTGATGTAATAGTACTTACATTGGCCAGTGTTACCAACAAAGTTTATAAAATTGGCAAGCTTCCGCTAAGGCTTACGTTGCTGAATACGAAATGCATCACTTAAGAAATGATTATACATGTACGCATACACACGATTTTTGTAACGGGATAGTACTATAAACTGAACTACTATTCTTGACGTATGCCATTGCGAGTTTTACAGTGGAATGGTCTGCAACTCGGCTACTTTCTCTGCAATGTCGTGCGTCCAAAATAAATGTTTCCGTTGGTAAGAACGGTTCGTTCTCTCTCGCTCATGCAGTTAGCTGTGGATATTGTTTCTGGAATGACGCTCGTCATCTGCACACTCGTGCTTGGAATAGACTGCAACAAGAAGCAGCAATATCTCGAGTGTCTTCTCCAGTGAGATCCAGTGTGCAGACTGACAACGAGGATATATTCTTGCGAGTTTTCCCTTCATTGAAGTGTAACAACCCAGGGAATACTTGGACACGGCATTCACAATAGTTAACAATGTCTCACATTAATAACAGTATATTAGTTACATGGTGAGGGGCTAGCGCCAACTGCGTCCTCTCTGGACTTTACACTGGAAGAAAGTCTTACCAAATATTTACTTGAGATAACAAAGTATTTGCTTAGCAGGACAAAATATTGCAAGAAGCAACACTTCAGATGTAGCTGACCCAACAAACGATGTACTTATTTTGAAACCTAGGCCTACATACGTACTTACGCATGACAACAATATAGTTGGTTGATGTAATTGTAATATTTTGTTTGGAAGTGGAAGTGCACATGTACAACGTTTTGTTGCAACAACCAAACCTTTATGTCTGCACGTCGTACTTCGTAATCACACATAGAGAGTTATTTTACCATTTCTGTAACATTGGTAATTATATCTTTATTGTGTTTTTAATAATGCCGCATTCAAGTATAAACAATACCGATAAAATAAATAATTTCTACAGTAAAACGAAAAATAAAGCCGTAATATTTTATATAACTTGCAACTGCGAGAATGTCATACATTTTAGGAGCCACGCACCAGTCAATAAAGTTCGGTCTTGACAGTGTATGCTAGTGAGGGATCTACATTCCGAGAAATGTCGGGTGGGTTGGATTCTTATTGGTATCGCTTTTTTTAATCGGTCGCGCGCAAAAATATATGCTCAAACAAACAAATATGTAGCTGCACTGACCAAACATTACACTTCGACAACAAAATAGAAACAACAAAAATATGTATTTTAACACGTACAAAGAAATTATTTGATTATGCCAAGCAAATTTAGTTTAACTCACCTAACTTTTATCTCAGTGTAGTTTCTTATCTGCAACTATTTGACAATCCGGTCTAGAGCAATACAAGCAAGGTTTAAAGTCCTCGTGTTCGGAAGGTCCCGGGTTCCATTACTGACCAGACCATACACAGTGTGTCCGTACATGGCCAGACATAATTTTCTTCCTTCTTCTAGGTGTAAGTGGCCGCGTAGGTCGAGACTCACCTCATGTGGCCCTCACCAGGGGTGAATACCTACATGCTGGCCAACACCTCTTACTTGACTTCCTTATGTACTTCTGCTCTGTTCAGGAACAAGTGAACCATGCAATTAATAAACTAAGATGCAATAACTTAGACACGCCTGTTAATGAAGGAAGCCTTCTAAGGTGTTTGTCGTCATCGTGTTCATCAGCAGTTGCTCCTTGTTTCGTACAGTTGATATATATTCTGTGTACACCAGTCTCTTTGCTTGTCTTTTTGTAACTCAGTCACTAGACTTGGATCAAACCCCTTATGTGAGAAGAAAAACTTGTTACTAATATAGCTACCGATAAGGGTTTGAACTGATATCGAGTCTTGCCAAATATGAAATTCGCTGTTAGCACTTAAAATTGTTGCTTGTCACAAAAAAAAAAAAAAAAAACAATACGGAACTGTCGGAAAAAATACTAATTTTTAAAACACTGAGACTTTGCTGCGGTGTGAAACTAGTTAGGTTTTTGGGGGTCAATTATACGTTAATTATATAGTCGTTTCGAGTGCACAGGTAGCTCACAGAAACTGTAAACCAGACAGCAAATGTTTATCAATTCTACCAATTCAACATATGGATAGGCAGGTACAGAAAAAAATTAAAAACAGAAAAATTGAACAACTAAACCAGAGTACCATATCGATAAGAAAACCCACACCACATGGAAACAAAAAATTACAGTCAGTTAAAAAGAAACAGTTTCCCCAGGAAATACAAAATTCAGAAACAAACAAAAATGTCGGCACAACAGGCACAAACAGAATTATAAGGTAGAACAAACAGATATTATATCTCCAGTAAAGGAAATAGGTAAGATACCCCAGGTACAGTCAAAACCAACACTGCACGCAGAAAATAATAAAAATGTAAAAAACAAAAACAAGCTTATCAAATACGGGCCTAGAAACCAATTTTCCAATACATGCGCACTATGTATGTATGAAGGTCACT
>PNEQ01019055.1:0-26391 GCA_003012365.1 Medauroidea extradentata
CCTGGTACAACTGGGAAAACAGAGGCCACTCCTCCCACTGACCTGAGAATGTGGGTAGATTAATCTTTGGCAAACACACATTTGTAGATGGAGCAGCCCCAGAAGGTGTTGAAGAAATTTGTACTACATGCTTAGCCAAAAATGAGGTTATCATACTTCGAGTGTCTGACGACTTTGCAAAAAGGCCCTCATGCTTGGAAGTCAGCACCGTTTCATCAAACTCTGATAGAGGCTCAGTACACAGCAATTCGTTGCACAAGGCATCCACTGCAGCTTCAATGACGTCCAGTTGTGCACTGAATGCACTTCTTACTTCATGCACCACTTCAACTGTAACCGCAGGAGCCTTAACCAACGCTTGTACCCTACTGACTATGTGGTTCAGTTAATTTTCTTGAAGTTTCCACTTTAACAAAAATATATGGAAACCCACAATGGATACTTCAACAAATTCCACACACAAAACACGGCACAAGAAAATAACACCTTCGCACTTTCGACGCGATGTTCACCATGACTTGCAGATTTCTTCATAAATAATGACGATAGAAGCACAAAATCTAATTTTTTCGGTGGATTCTTGAGAGGCGAATGGATTGCGAGTAGCGCGGTAATGCCTTCACACACGCGGCAACCGAATTTTAATTGCGCAACGCATGCTAACGAACAAAAATGTACTCAACTAAACACGGATATTGATATCCGGCCCGGAGGACCAAAATGTAACGAGAATTCCGAACAGATCCACACTAGAACTATCGAACAAGCAAGGAGCTATATATGCTCCTTACACACCACTTACCGTGTCACCATCTTGAGTAGAACTGCTTCTCAGTAGCAGAGGGGCAGGAGGAACTCCTTCCGGCGGAAGGATACAGACGCACAATATAGTTCCACCACGCATGGTAACTATGAGTAAGGTTACCAAACACACAGGATGAATGAAATACACACAAGTCAAGTCGACATACTAAGTACAGCAGTATTATGTGTACCAAGATTCATGACATTTGGAAAAATATTTCCTTGGATACTGTACAGTGCTAAAAATATGCAAATGGCCTCCATTATAAAAATGTGAATACAGGATAAACTAAATACACAAAAGTCAAGTCAGCTTTGTATGTAGTACATATATGTGTACCAAGTTTGATGAAATTCAGAAAAAATATTTCCTTAGATATTGTACAGTGCTGAAAATATATCAATATTTTGTAGACATAAAATATGTATTAGGATAAAAATATTAATATAGCCACCATTTTGAAAACATTAATAAAGTATCAACAAAAATACAAGAAAGTCAAGACAACTTATTATGCAGTACATGTATGTGTACCTATCAAGTTCAATGAAATTCTGAAAAATATTTCCTCAGTGCATCACATTACGTTAAAAATAAAAATAATAGCCGCCATTTTGAAACCAAATATACGGCATCAACTAAATATGTAAGTTATTTTATCTTACTAGGTAATTTATGTGTACAGAGTTTGATAAAAATTACAAAATATGGTTCCACAAATACAGTATTTAGTGTGATACAAAAATGTTTAAATGGCTGCCATTTTGGAAAACATGAAGCACAGCATAAACAAAATACACAAAAGTCAAGTTAGCTTACTATATTTTGTATGCACACCTAGTTTGATGAAATTTGCCATGAATAGTTCGATGACATTTGGTCCACAGGTTCTGAATTTATCATTGGGAGTCATAGACAGCTGTAAAATCTCATAAGTCTATCTTTGCTAGAAGAAAGTAAGGATAAAAACCTTTAACATATTTTTTACAATGATTTCACAGCATACCAAAAAATTTAACGTCATGTTACCAGCTTCTGAGTGCAACGTATTGGTTATCAATGGTCCTAGTTTTCACTAGATTGAGAAAATGTGTATGTACTGCATTTTTTTACATCGGGAACTATTCATTTAGCACTAGCAAATAATGTCAAAAATGTAAAGTGTTTTTGCACATAAATTACTAAGTAAAGTCAAACCTCTTTAATACAAACCTGAAGGGACTAAAATTTTGCCTGTTTGTAATAATGAGGTTTGTATTAACAGGTGTTCACTAAAACCTTTAAAAGTTTCTAAAATTTTGATCACTCTGTTTAGCCCCACAAATAAAATAGTATTTTCACCACAATGGCTTCCTTTTACTTGTGAACTTGATATTTCATGGTTCAATGCATAAACAAAATTTTTATTAAACATTAAAGTAGTCATTTTATTTCTTGTTCCATTCCAAGGGGAATAAAAATTGCTTTGTACTAATGAGAACTTTGTATTAACAGGGTTTGTATAAACGAGGTTCCACTGTAGTATGTAGGGGTGTGTGAATAGTGGTTTTAGTGTTTTGAATAGTTTTCGAACAAATATTGATTTCTTCGAATATTTTTCAAATTTTGGTATACATTTGGCAGTGCATAAACTTGCATTTACAAGAAGATATAGAAATGCACTTTGCTTTATTAATTTAAGAATAAATATGTAGCAGTTTTTACTTTGATAACCTTGTTTTTGTTAAGTTGTACCTGTTCTTACAGCAATATACCATTTTTTTTCTCAGTTTTCTTCTTTTATTACGTTTGTGAGAAATCACAAAATTCTTTTTGTAAACAAGTGCTTATTACAGACGGCACTGCTGATCTAGTTTACTTCTTCCCTACATGTATAAAGATAAAAATTAAAAGTACTTTTCTGTAATATTTTTTGAAAAATTTAACTACAGAAATTTGAAAGCTAAATTAATATGTAATAAATTATTACAATACCTACAACGAAAAATTAGATCTTTGTGTGTAGGAAACAATGTAATGTTAATAACTAGTCATACAGTATTTCAAACTAATTTTGGTAAAATAACATGTTAACTTCCTGTTTTTTTCACATTTGGAAACATTCGTAATAGAATAGCTGCATAGAATTTCTATATAATCAAATAAAAGTAGGCCTATCAGTGTTAAAAAAAAGTTTAACCATAGTACACTCACATTATCTACTTCGTTCATGGCCTTGCTTACTTACGAAAATGTTTACAAGGTAACAATATTATCGATGCATAAATTTCTAGCATGAACCTCTGTAATTTCATCCCAACGAATATCTTGGATCCGCACTTTCGTCACGTTAAATTCCGAATTGAAGACTACACAAACAGCTGAAAATTATGTTTCCCCACGTTTTGGCCATTTTAATTCGTGTTCCTACTCTTTGCGACATTGGTAAGGATTCACAATATTTTTCGCTTCTTTGCATAACGAAAATAACAATTATTAACTTCCCCGCAGCAAACATTTTATGTAAATATACGACACGGCATTACACGTTAACAAATCGCGGTGACCACTGTCTTAGGACGGCGACGTGACCACCACTGCCGCCATCCTGTGTATATTGAGATGTTCCGTTAGCGCGTATCGCTACGCTTTGAGTGCCAAATATTCAATGATGAGTATCTGCGCGAGTATATCTATGGGCACGAATGTGACCCCTTTTACGTGAATATGTAAATATTTACGTTGAAAACATACATGAATGTCAATTCATTCCGGTACATTTATTTTAACCTTTATCTGCGAAAACAGGAAAATCCGTTAAATTATGTTATGCTTGTGAGTATAAATAGCCTTGTTACCTGCTCATATAATTTAAAGAAACTGTTCAGAATTCACTATTCGAAATTTCGAATATTCACACACCCCTAGTAGTAGGTACTGTATTCTTACGTGATTTCCTTTTCTTTTTTTATTCTTTTTCCTTTTTAAACTGGTATGCATAACATACATTTAGAGAATTTCAACATTTAAGTTTCAGATATTAAAAATGAAAATAATGTGGCAGTCCAGCAACTTAGTGTATTTTAATAGGTTCTTGCACTGGTAGAAATCATTTCACAAACATCTAAGGAATTATGGTGCTGGCAATAACTGTGTCTTACTGTATTTTATAAGGATTAAACTGCTTTAGTGTAAGGTGGTGTAGGAACTGATAGGTGTGATTGTTTCAGTAGGATCGTGGAAGGCTACAAGCAATGCAGGGACAAGGGAGCGAAGGCCCAACCCCCAGGCGGGGCCCCCCAAGTACCTGGAGTTGCTGTACGATGACAGCGACGCTGCGACAACTGTCAGTGACGGTTACGAGATCCCAAGGCCGCCCCCAGGCAAGGAGGCAGCTGTGCCGCCCGTCGACAGCTGCTCTTCTCTCAGCGACTCGTCTTCCCTGCTGGCCGTAGACAAGGACGTCTTGCGGTGCTGCAACGGTGTTCTCCCGGGTCCTGTGCTGCAGCAGCCATTGCTAAGGACCGAGGCTGAGGACAATGCGCTGCTCTCTGCGTCAGACTGCAGCAGAGTGGCTAACTACACGCAAAGAACTCCTGTAGTGTAGAAACTAGAGTTGCGAGGTGGCAAGTGTATTCCAGGAAACTTTGGCCCAGCGTAGCGTGTGGTAAAACATGGAAATACAACTTCCATCAGATTTTTGTTGGAGTTTGTGAGGGGACACATAACGACCATCTGTGACAGCAAGACTCACATATCTTCCAATTTTAAAAAAGAAAACAAACATTCCAAGACTGAGGGAAGAATATTTTGTGAACTGCACAGAAAAGTGAGAGCATTTAAATACTGTCTGAACAATTTAGAAGGCAAAATAAATTTGGTAAAGAATACAGCATGTTCATTTAAAAGACACAAGGGCCATCTGCAAGATTCCCAGGTGCTAATGCAAATAAATTTTGGGGCCCAGTAGCTAAAAACTCCGAATTTACATCCCCTCCCCCAACGTTCATTGGCCGTTTGGTTGTTTTTCTAATGTACAACTGTATTTATAAATATTTATTTTATGAATAATTTGTGTAAAGAAGGCTTTGGCCGCTAGGTTAACCCATTAAATATGTAGACAGAGGGTTGAGATACTCACAAGCTGGTACTTGTATATAGTGACACATATACACACACACAAGAAAAGAAGAATACATATTGTTGCACGAGTGTGCAATTGCACAAAATTTATGTTCAAATTTTCCCGCCGCACCCCAGTTCGCTCTCTAGCTGCTAGGACTACTAACCACGCTTCCACCACTCAGTGTGCCTCAACTTGCCACCTGATGAAGCTAGCCTAAGCCAGTGAAACGTGAAACCACACACTCGCTCAACAGTGCGTGTTCGTCTTTTCTTATGTGTGTCACTATCAAGAAGAACCAACCTGTGAGTACCTCAACCCTTTGTCTACTTAGGTATTTACTTTATTAATAAGACAACTTTTTCTGCATTTACCTGAAGATAATAATATAAAGTTACAAATCTCACAAATGCATTTTGCCGCCTTCTGCTCTTCACTTCACCCTTGTCACCAGCCATGACTCTCCTTCTGCATCTCCCCTCTTGTTGGCAACCCTGAACTGCCGGCATCTCTCTCTCTTGTTGGTGGCCCTCAAGACATGTTGTCATAATGTCTGCTGGTGAGCACAGTATGTGTGTATGCACACATTGGTGACTGTACAGCTTTTTATAGTACAAAAGTGTTTATTTAATGATTGCATTTGTAAGGAAATTGAATACTTTGTTAACGACTTGGAAATTTATTCTACGTTGTCATATTTATTGTTTGTTGGTATCAACTTTGATTACTCACCACAGCAGTGAACACTGTAGGAAACAAGCCACGTTTGGCATTGGTTGTAAATATTTAATATTATTGTCATACTGTACTCGTGTTGCATTTTCCTGGGCATTATTAATATATAACAGATTTATTTTGATCATGTACCTATGTATATGCTAAGCTTGAAAGATCAGTAGGAACTTCTTTTGCCTAGTTTTTATACTCAGTGGGAAAGAAGTAAAATTTTATTGGTACTTCCAATCACATGGCATCTCTTAACAAATTTGTCAACGAAGCAATATAATTGGCAATACAGTATTGATACTGATTTTTTTGGAAGTGCATCTGAAATGTCTGTTTCTACATACACTATATTTGGTCCGAGAGCCTATCTGATATTAACAGCTTAAAAAAAAGTAATGTCAAATCTATACATACATGTACATACATATAAATATAACATACCCACCCCTGCATAAAATTATAACTCAGCAATCAGGAATCTGTTGTATCCACAATACATAGTTACCAAAAAAATCACTTATTTTGAAACCTTTTCAGGAAAATTAAAATGTAAAGTGCGACATGATACAATGTTTTGGCATGTCTGTATATGCAGACAGCAAACATTTTCAGTTTTCTCCCGTTTGCAAGTCATGTATGTAGCTAAGGAAACAACTTTCAGATACAGTTATACAATAAATACCTCAAAATTGTACCATTACCTCTTTTCCCAGACAACGGCAGACACAGGAAATATATGTAAGAGAATCAAGAATTTTATGTCACTATTCACATACTTGGTGACAGACAAAACATTCCTTTTGTGAAAATAAAAACTTTTTGATTTATTGGGCACTGACCTACCTCAGCCATGCACAAAGTAAAATAAATAAAAGACTTTTGCATTTAAAATAAAATTTGAAGTGAATTTTTAATACTAGATTTATTTTATGTGATTATCCTTATTGAAAAAAAGTGTTACACACCCCTCACATGACATGATCCAAGATGGCACCCTCAAGTTATAAGAAAAATGCTTTTAAATCTGATTAAAAAGTACAAAATAGTGTCTTAGCCCCGTACAAAGTGCCTTAAAAATATGTGATTGTAAATTTTTAATAGGTATGAAAATATTTGTAAGACTTAGAATGAAAACTTTACAGTGCATTCAAAGCATAATACTACATAGTAACGAGTGTAGAGAGTAACTGCTGAGAAAACCCACATAACAGTTTATACCATTAGCAGAGGAATAAAATTGTTTCTGTCTCAGGTGCACTATACATGCATCAATTATCTATTGTGTATCCACTTTTATACATATTATCTATTACAAGTGTTTACATAAGCTATTTACAATCACAAATTTTCGGGACAATCTGTGAGAGCAGTGCGGCTCGTAGCTTGTTGGCAGGGTGTGCACTAGTTGCCGAGAACTGTACCTAGTTGTGCGCTAGTTAACGATACAGCCACTGACATGCTGGTATGTAGGTGCCTCTTATTACTGACTAGTCGCAACACAGTAAGTAGCTAGTAGATATTTCATGGCCATTGGTATACGACGTGAATTCACAGAAGAGTACAGTGCTCTGCAACTTGTGCACACCCTGGCAACAGCCCCTGGCAATAACCCAACTGCCGCCAATGGCTAAGAGTAATTATTTTACATACTGTATTTAAATTATTTTTTATTTATATATAGTCTTGTGTGCGTGTGTAGAATTTTGAAATCAATTTTAAACATCTTTATGAAATTGAAAGAGACGTGGTAAATTTCAGGTTTATTTTAGTTTCTTGTCACCTGATAATACTGTCTGCGCACCAACTCTTTTTGAGTCCCTGGCGAGTATGCGATGTTCATTCGTAAAGATATAAGCCCCAATTTAACGAACTCGGGAATAACGAAAACAGTGATTTAATGAAAGGATTTTTAGGAACCTTCAAAAAATATTTTTAAAATGTATTAAATAACTGACTTTGATAAAATTGAATATTAATTTTAAGTTAAGCCCTTTAAACATACTAGCACCGACCGCCTTTATACTTATTTCTCTGTAGAAAAGCTTAAATTCGTTAAAATTCATTGAAAACTCTGGCCGCGGGAGTGATTAAGATATTCGCACGCGTGGGCGTGGCCGAGTGAGCGACGCTGTGTTGCATAACAAGCGCGCGCCTAGATCCTCATCCTGGCAGCTGGTGAGTGAACGAGCATCTAGGTACCCAGTCTCTACAACGCGGCAGTGGACAGTTTAAGAACTAATTCACAGATAGTGCTTCGCGTCTCCGTCAGAATGTGCTGCAGTGCCACGTGCTCTATGGATTAATTCTTTTACCGATAGAATGCACTAGTGGTGTGCGTGATTATTTACACCCTCGTCCCGTGATAAAACAAGCAAGTTTATTAAAAAAAGTATTATTATTTACGCTGACTTCTTACAACGAATTTATTACCGTAAACGTAAATAATTTGTTTCTCCGATGCTAAAAAACCGCTTGAGTGCAAAGCATTTTTAGCGAGCAGACCAACACGAGTTTGTTTCATGAGCGCGGCTGCATACAAGCTACAATGGCTGCCGCCACCGTGCATATTTAATTATTATTTTACCATTGTCTCGCAAACTTTTAATTCAGTTTTCATCCAAAAATTTTTTTTTACAGTTTTTCATGGGATTTTCCTTAATTTTGTTGGTGGAGCGGGCCGGAGAGAGATGGAAATATTGATGGCTCGGCTGTGTTAGTCGTCACTTCTCATGTGTTGATGGCACGCGCAAGGGCGGCCTAACTCACCACGCGCATGCTCGCCGAGCGTTCCACTAGAAGTTTTTTCGCCGATTTTTTTATTTTCACGACTGTGGCTTACCTATTGCGGTAAATGCGTTTTGTTATTGTTTTGAGCCAATACATTTTTTTTAAATGACGCTAAATTCTGACGAAACATGCCCGGGGATTTAACTTTTTTTTGGGGAAAAAAAAGGGGGGGGGGAATGAAGTCGGATTTAACGAAACATCGATTTAGAGTAAACACATTTTCGGGTCCCATGGCATTTCGTTACATCGGGGTTCTACCGTAAATAATTCAAAGAGACTGATACCATGTCAACGCAAGTACTAGCTGAAGTAACGTTGTAAGTTTAATGAGTTTGCTACTGTTTACTGTGGCGTACATGACGTTTACGAATAAAAATGCATACACGCCAGGGACTGAGAGCTGGCGTGTGGACAGTTGGTGCCATCTGAAATTGTACAATTTTTACAGAACACACAGACCAACAAAGTGAGTTAATATTGTGTCATCCAGTTCTGAGTTTTATTTAAAGTGGTATATTAAGAGTTTAAGAATTTTTAAAACTTTTTTCTCATATTGCTCTATAATCAAGTTCTGAGCTATATTTAAATTTCCAAGTATTTAGCTCATCGAGAAATTGGTCAAAATTGATTGCAAAATTTGTACCAAACAGACAAGGAA
Organism: Medauroidea extradentata; assembly: GCA_003012365.1. Taxonomy (NCBI): domain Eukaryota; kingdom Metazoa; phylum Arthropoda; class Insecta; order Phasmatodea; family Phasmatidae; genus Medauroidea; species Medauroidea extradentata. The sequence goes on from PNEQ01019055.1 coordinate 9,079, forward strand.
GTTCTGAGCTACGTTAAAGTATCAAGTCTCTAGCGCATTGTTACTGAACAAACAGGCAAGAAAATTAATTAATAAAAATGTGCTAAACAACTATTGGCAGAACAATTTCTCTAGACTTTACACTGTAAATTTTGTACAAAGATGGGGAATAGTGCATCTTCGACACCGTACTGGCCTCCTGCACCGGCTGAAATAATTCGGATGATTAAGGTTAAGTACAGAGGTTGGAAAAGTTTCTGGTTGCGAACATTGTGCCGGACGATGCCATTGATTAGCTGGTTTTCTTGGAGATCTCCCATTTCCCCTGCCCTTATCATTCCAGCGCTGCTCCATACTCACCTCATGTCACCCCTCACCAGCGCTAAAGACTGAAGCTGTTAAGTGCTGACCAAAATCTCTCATTGAACTCTTCCTCTGTCTGTCCTCCAACTATACTTCAATTTCAGCATTTTCCTTGGCAACCTCTCACTGCTCATTCTGTTTACATGCCAATACCACCTCATTCATGCTTCCTCTACAATCTCTGGGATTCCCTGGACATGAACTCTTTCTTGTACCACTTATTTATCAACTTGTCTCTTCTGGTTACAACCATCATACTTTTAGCATCAGCCATTGTACTTCTAGCAAACTTCATGCCCATTGCCTCCATTTTTCATTCTGTTCTTCTGTCCAAAACCTATGTTTCTGTTCCATACATTGAGCACAAAGATTGATCTGAGCAATACTTGCTTGCACTTAAGTGGTACCTTACTTTCCTCTTCTTACTATTTCCTCCGTTTTCCTGCCCCACATTCTACCAAGGTATTGAAAGCTATCGACCAGGTTCAGTTCCATTCCAGTAACTTTTTCTTTCTTCTTTGCTCTGTTACAATTTCTCGCAAAAACCCTCACTTTGTCACTGACGTTCATTCCACATTATCCCACTTCATCTGCCCAAACAACCAGCTGAATCTGTATTTCATCATAATTTTTGCCCCCATACCATTAAGATTTGCAAACACAATAGCTTTCCTATTCTGTGTGCTATTTTATTTCATTTTTATCCATTATCCTTTCAGTAACAATTACGAACAACAGTGATGATAAGGGACTTTCCTGTTCTACTCCTTTGGTGATGTTGAACCACAGTTAGTCTCCTATCGGTCCTTAAAAAGCTCTTGTTCTCTACATACATGCTCTTGACTATACTTAATAAACCTTCTTTTACGTCTTTCTGTCTCTGTGCCTTCCAAACTGTGTACTGTCCCACAGTCATACGCCTTCTCAACATCCACAAGTGACATTACCATATCCTTACTGCCAGCGTCTGTAGTGTAGTCAGTCAGGCGCCGGTCTACGGTGAGAGTGGTCCCGAGTTTGAATCCTGGCTCGGGCATGACTGTTGTATTGTCCCTTACCTCACTTCAACCTCATTGGCACTTAAGACCTTGTCGTTAAAGGGACTTAAAAATCCTTTCGCCTCATATCCTTACTATAATCCCATATCTCCTCGATCAGCATTCATACCGCAAATATCAAGTCTATTTCTGTTCTTCCTTGCCTGAAGAAGCCATGATGTTCCTCCCTCTATCTACCTTCCATTCCATGCCTTACCTTCCTCTCTAAAGATTTTCTTTATAGTTTGTACACTTTCTTCCATCCTCGTTCTCAAATATAGGGACTATCGTTGCCTTTTGCCAGTCCTCTGGGATTCTCTCCTCCATCCACATCGTATGCATACATAGGTAGGTACATAAATACAGTCATACACATTAGCTGTATTAAATATTTCAGTTTGAAAAGTTTATTTTAAAAATTAAATACAGTACTCTACTTTGACTGTCCTGTTAGCAAGGTCTCTAGTATTATAATCTAAATATGAGAGATAAACATAAACCTTCGAATACTTTAACTTTAATACAGAATACAATCAGGGAAAAATCTATTTGGGATGAAGTGAGCACTAAAGATAACACCTTGGAAAAAAATTACTAGGCATTACTGCATTGTCAACATTCCCTATAGTGGCCTTTCTTTGTACGGTTGGCAGCAAGTGAGTTATATGTAGCTGCGTGTATCTTCCTGTACTTTATAAAATTTTAATTTATTATTGAATTATGGTACCTACTGACTGTATATTTTGACTTACTTAGTAAGAGCCAACACAAAGTTAAGCATCCAGGTAGATAATCGTCTGAGTGCTTCTCACCACGGGGCAGAGCTGTAGTTCAAAACTCCACCAAGAGATGGCCGCCTGAGTTAGCTTCATTACGAGAAAGTACTGTTGGTTCATTCAATGTGTTTGTCCATTGTGCAATCAACACAGCTGCTTATGAAACACCCAAAAGTACGACAGTTTATGAATACCATTGCCAAATCCTTTGAATTGACATTCTGCTATTTGTTACATTTTAAGATTGCCAGCTTTTGTATTTAGAATTACATGTAACTGAGAAATATGTATTACTTTCTGTTTCACACATTAAGGAAATATGTTAATTGTTATTAGAGACCTGAAAAAATAGCATTTTCGATAAAGCGAAAAATAACGTGAATTTCTGCCTTTTATTTTGAATAATGCGAATTTCAGTCTTTTGTGTTGAATAACCCGAATTTTAGCATTTTATTTCGTATCTTGCTATTTTTCCCCATTTTAATTCAAATGAAGTTATTTTTAACAATTTCACCGGCGTCTATTTTTCACAATAAACCTCTTTTCAAGTCTGTATCCTAAAAATATCTAAAGAAAGTAAACTACGCACGTAGTGAATTATGTCTCTTGATTGGTGAGGTTAAATACTCGTATACAATTTACTATACACATGCCATCTTCATTGAGGTAGCTTCGTAAAGAATAGTCCAAATAATTCGTTGAGCTTATCTTGTGGTTAGGTACTTAAATACGGTAGCGTGTTTCGTATTTTCACATCATCGAACATAACATACATGATTTAAAGAAAACACAATGTTGATGAAACAATAAACATATTATTCAGTTTCGGGTTGTGTTTACAGCAGAATGGCAAACATGAGCGAAAAAAGTTGTGTTGTTACAACCACGGAAATACGTCTATGGCCATGAACACACTGTGTGACTTCGTATGAAAAGAAAGATGCTGTAATATAAAATACAAAAACACATCAACCTTTCAAAAAAACGTACCTAATGATACTGAAACAAAGAGTGTGATTCAAACGTCTGTACAAGCCATTCTGAATAGTGCAAAAAGGAGGAAATTGGCAGTTGACAATCTTGCAATTAAAACTACTGAAGCTTTCGCAAATGTGAACATTCCTCTGGAAAAGCTAGATGATCCTAGTTTACGAGAATGGATGAATGAGTTTATTGAAGGGAGGTTTAATTTCAAATCAAAAGGCGTTTTGTAAAGGATTAAGAAAAGTGGAAATTTAATTTGTATTTTCCTTATATATTGTTTTAGGGGCTGGAGACTTACCTTGCGTTAAATCTCTTAGGGAAAAATGTTTCTGTGATAGCACAAGCACACTTTGATGAAGTAAAACAACCAGCACAGCATAAATGTGTTGATATTCTGTGTGACGAGACTACAGATTCCAAAGGAAGATGTGCATTTGTGGTGTTTTTTAAGATTCATTTAAACAGTTCAACAGATCCAGTGTTAAAGGTAGCTGCTGTAAACATTCTGGACAAAGCAGATGCTACAACATGTTCTCAATAAATTAACGAGTGTGTTTTAAAAGGTAGAAACCGTACAAAAATAACACCTATTTTCAAGAAAAATAACACATATTTTTTTAAAAAAAATAACACCTACTTTTCCAGGTCTCTACATATTATTGCTGTAAGTGCGTCGTCTCCTGGCATGGTAGTGCAACTGAACAGAACTTGACTTCTTGAATAACACGTGTGTTTGTCAGTGACAGTTTTGTGCTTCAAATTTAAATGAGTACACATTACCTGATTCATAATGGTAACAATGTGCGTTGTTTAAATTAAAGTCGACGCACAGAAACCCGCATTATAACAGATGTCAACTCACAGATATATATGACTAAGACTACTATTGATTACAGCAATATTATTCAACTCCAGTGTATTTAATAAGATTGTACTGACGATAACATTTTTTGATCCTAAACATTGTAAAAGTCTGTCTAAATAAAAGTGTGTGGCAATGTTTATGTCAGCATGCAGTGGAAAGATAGAAACTGGCTGAAAATAGAAGCTAAGCAGGGCTTTTTACTTTATCCCAAACCACCTATATTAACATGTAGGTTTAGTAAATTTAGGTGATTATCAACGTTTAAATTCAGAATAAGAAAATGTGGGATTTATAAGGCTACTCCCACATCATCTCCCATAAGTTGTAGACTGGCTCCTAACCATAGAGGTAATATATAGTAGAGGGAGCATCACGTCACAAATGTGTGTCCAACATGGTCTCGAGAGTTTGGTGTCATTTATTTATGTTTTCTCGGCGTTAAAATCTGTCGTGTTGTTTGAAACTCATGGCGTACCTTCCAGAATACATATTTAGTCATGTGGTATCACCAAGATCTCGGTTCAAAACCTTATAGTAAGTATGTAGCTAATATTTACTTTTTACTAATAACAGCTGGGTTAAGGAAAACAGTAACGTGGCAGACATTGTTTACATTTGTCGTTCTGAAATTTCTACGCAATTATACTATGCGATAATATAGTTGTATGCTCTCCTTAGTTCGTATGATCATATGGTACTAAAATAACCCAACATGGCTGTGATTACTAAGCAATTATTATATTTTATCTCAATGTTATTTCAAATCTCCCGCGCATATTTTACTTAAGTCACGTGACACATGTTGAATACACTATTTAGTATGCAGCTGTATAGAGGATACTCCCTCTACCCTATATTTACTCTAAGCTCCTAACCAACTACCTACGTACGTACTGTATGCTATGGAGGCCAACTACCATACAAGAAGCTTAACAGCCATAAAATGGGTGTGGTCCCACTCTCAGGACCCAAATTACGTTGATGTCCAATCCATAATGTAACGCTAAATATTGTACAAAAGAATAAAGGAAACTCATAAGAAAAACACGAGACAAGTTATATAATTCCAGTTCACACCAAAACAAGTGCTGTTTCTTCTGCAGTAGCACATTGCTCTATGGGTCATTTTAGTTTTATGTATTATTTATAAATTGAAATGTAATAATGAATTTAGAATATAGACATGCTCTTTTAGTTATTATTTTGGTAAGTTAATATTTAATATATTTATAAACACACTGCCACACTATTAGCCTAAAAGAAATTAGTGCGTAAATTTATAACCACCATAGAAAATCCCGGTAGACACATAAGAATGTTAATTTTGCTAGAGTTTCCAGTTCATGCTGTTGATAACACGTCTCGTGCTTTAACAACGTTAAAAAGCTGTAGTTTTCCATACAGTACTTTACTTTTACAAAAATTTGGTAACATGTCATATGACCATGACCTGATATGTTTATGCATAAACACTATTTTTATTTGGCTTCCATTTGTAGAATTAAAAAACTAGGAAAAAACAGAATTCTTAGGTTTTCTCAGACATACAAGTTTACAGTGGCTTTGTAGTGAACAGATTTATGTACTAAAACCTATTCAAATTCTGAGTTAACAAGATAAATGTGAAACATGCGTTAAAGAGTCGCTAAAGAGATTGCAGTGCTTTGTTATAACCGGATGTGACATCTAGACATGTATTTTTTTTTAATACTATTGAAACACATTGAATGCTTTATCTATATTAAGGTTACTTTATCTAAAATGCATACAGAAAAAATTCAAACTCTATTTACATTTATATCTACTCCCCTTACTCCACAAAAAATTAGAAAATAAAAATTATGTTTCAGTAAACTCTAGTAAGATCTTTGAAAGAACTGTGCAATGGGAGTGCATGATTGGATTTATTTGCTTGGACATACTCCATTGCGAAATAAATGACTGTGAAAAGAAAACTAAAATAAGACAAGAAAATATAAATAAGCAGAGAATGCTTTAGTCATCAGGATACATGCACAACATGAAATTCGAAAACTGGAATCTGGTCAGATAAAACAAGGAACAAAACAGAAAATAAAAGAAATAACAAAAATACAGTATATAAATAAAAAAAGAAACCTAAGTTGACACGCGACGCAACGATGAGACGAAACAAAATGCAGTTTTGTTTCGTTTCATCGTTGTGTCGTTTGCTGTATTTCTGTTTGTGTACATATTTGTTTCGTCTCATTGTTGTGTCGCATGTCAACTTAGGTTTCTTTTTTTATTTATATACTGTATTTTTGTTATTTCTTTTATTTTCTGTTTTGTTCCTTGTTTTATCTGACCAGATTCCAGTTTTGGAATTTCACGTTGTGCTTGTATCCTGATGCCTACAGTATACTCTGCTTATTTATGTTTTCTTGTCTTATTTTAGTTTTCTTTTGACAGTCATTTATTTCGCAATGGAGTATGTCCAAGCAAATAAATCCAGTCAAACTCTAGTAAAATACACAAAAGATAAAAAAAAATTACACAGAAAAATATAATGCCAGTGATAGCAATGAAAAACTGCTATGATTTTACAACTGTGCATAATGCTACAATGTATATTACTGTACTTACTAGCATAGATGACGACCCTTTAAAAACTAACAGTTTCTTGGTAAAAAAAAATTTTTTACCCTGAATTTGATGCCTACACCTGATAATACTAAATGTCACTTGTGTAATACATATTTTGGCTTGGAAGTAACATAAGTACATACCCTGACATTTTTTTTTAAATTTATGATTATGTATTTTTTCCAATTCACTTATGCAAGCAAAAACTTGTGCGGTAACAGAAGTTGGAACTTAATGAAATCAGCTTTGTGAGATAAAGGCACCTCCTGATTCAAATGCAAAAAAATCATAATAAAAAGTGCATAAGTTATGCAAGTAAATACAGAGTACTGTACATTAACACTCACAAAAACATGGTCTGGAAATGTTTTTCATGTATATTTGTGCCCAAACTATTTTGAAACTAAGACCACCCCTTATTTTTATAATCCATTTACTGACAAAAAATCTTTTCTTCCATTTGGTTAAATACAGTAAGTTAACTGTAATTAACGAAGCATTTTTGTCATCACATTATTTAAAGTCACACTCACTACCTTGCCAGACATCATCACTGCTTCCCTAAGACATTGTCTGCTCGAAGACTGGACATCAGTTCACTGGCTTGTGCCTAGAGGCTAAGGCAAGGCATGCTGTGTGCATGCTGCGTCATCTTTACTCCCCGCATTTCTTAGACTCAAAAGTGAAAAATACGTTTACCCAAGCAACCACCTTAAAGAAGTTCCACTTTGTTCAGTTTGTTAACTTCAGTGTGAATGTTGTACGAACACAAAATCTGTGCTTCTGATAGTTCAATCTGGTTCACCTGAAATAGTCTTAGGATGTATGGAGGTTATAACTAAGTCGCACTAGTATGACAACACATTCTACCCACATAATTTATTAATCGAACTCTATGTACAGCAACCAAAATACTTCACTAACACAGATAACATCTTTGTTTCTACACTTTAATGATGGCAACAGCAATTTGGTGGTTTTGCATGAAGCTAACAGCATGCAGTAATCTGAAATGTAATACAGTAAAACCTCTTTATGAAGACCCCTCATGGTTCTCTAGAATGCAGTCTTTATAGAGAGGTGGTCTTTATAAAGGGGTTTAATTGTATAGTAAAACCCCTATTTTAAAAACCCACAGTTCTTGAGGAAACGGTTGTTACAAAAGGTGTTGTTATAAAGAGGTTTTACTATAAAACAATTACCAACTGTAACATAAAATATTTCTAGATTTGTACATGACAAGAGTAGAGAGGGAATTTCCTAGTCAACTGAGAAATATGTATGTCATAAACACAGTTATTCAACTCCAGTAAAGTTACAAAGGTAAAAAATGACTAGGCAAGTATTTTAAAACGGACCTGAATTACATAGCAAAATACCACATTTACAGCTCTTAAGTAATTAAATTATTTACATACTACATCCCCATTCCCCAGTACTATGTGCCTAGTATCTTAAAACATACCACTTTCATATTTGCCCTGAGAACTTTAAAGATATCTAATTAGAGTCATAAAATGTTACATACAAGAAACAATAAAATTATTTTGTAAAGTATTTAGCAGTGTATTTAACACCTTACTATGTACAAAATTAAACTACAAAATGCAGCAATTCCAACCATTCGGAAAATCTATCAAATTAATAGACAAAAATATTAATATCTATTAACGTGCAAAATTCATGTTTAGAAAAAATATGGTACAGCATCAATAACTACCGTAATGTTTGAAATCGTAAAATGGTCGTTTTTATTTTCAACAGAGTATTTGATTAAAACCCAGTTTTCAGTTTTATGTCTTCTTACTTGCACACACCGTACTCACTACGACTAACAAACGTCACGGCTCACTGAGGTGCCGTCTATTCAGCAGTTGGTTCTTCTTGAACATCCTCGTCTGCATAGTCATCTTTGCTGTGTTCATGAAGCAACACATACTCCCGAGAGCTGAACCCAAACTTGATAACGTCCCGCTCGAGGACTTCCACATACTTCCGCGGCTCTAGCCTCACATTGTTCAGGAACGTACCATTCGCAGACTCTAAATCTATTATGTAAGGACGAATCCTGCGGCCAACCGTGCCATCTTCGCGAGTGTACGGAAGGAGGCGGTATTGGAACACTGCGTGCTGCTTCGAGCAGGAGGGGTGGTCGACGGGCAGGTCTGCTATCTTCCGATCCCTCCCTATCAAGTAAGCGCTCTGTCTGTGAACATACAGCGTCGGCAGACACTTCTCTCCTTTGAATGGGTACAGACGCCATCGCTTCTTCGGTTTCCGAGCTTCAGGCGGCTCGCTGTACTTCAGAACAACACCCTTGAATGTGTTTGTTTCCTCTGCCAGCTTTCCCGACAGCCCAAAGTTAGGCTTCTCCTTTTCCGTGGCACCCTTCTTGCCTCCGTCCTGCTTCTCTGCCTTCTTCCCCCACTCATGGTTCCCATCCGACGGCTCCTCCTTCACTGCGTGCTGTTTCCTGTCGCCCCGCACCTTGCCGTTGTGCTGAGCATCGTCTTTCTGCTGCCTGCTAAAACATTCATATCGATGGTGAAGATGCACCACTACCATCACGTGGAGCCTTGCATCGCCTAACATAAATAAACTTAAGTCACCTTTATCTGAAAAATGCATTTAAAAATCCGGATCAGCAGTAGCTGTTTGCATCTTCACCTTCGATAAAGAGAGATGCTTTACCAAGAGTGTTCCAACAAGTCGGCAACATTCATAAAGACATAATTAGGTCAGTCAGCAGATATGCTAATCATGAAAATAGTAAAACACAATGAAAACCTGTTTTCACTTGCTTACATACATCTCCATAATTAACGAAAAAGTAGTTTGAAAGTTTTAGCTAATTACTGGTAATTTTTTTTTTCATTTATGGTAAGATACTCAAATAAATTGTTACTTAAAACAATAATGAGAAGAAATTACTTTAGATCATTTAAGTGAGTATAAATCACAATAGACCTAGGTGTAATTTATTTGTGCTTGTGCAAAAAGCTTTAGTAGTTCGGTCAACCCATTAAACAAATAAATAGAGGTGAGTGAAGGCCGCCTGATGAAGCTTGCCTAAGCCAGTGAAACATAGCGCAACCATGCACTCACGCAACAATGTGTTTGTCCTTTCGTATATGTTAACTATCAAGAAATATCAGCCTGTAAGTACCTCAACCCTCTGTTTATTAATTAATTTAATATTTTTATGACATAGTGTTAGTTTTGTAGATGTAAATTGGGAGTACATTTTCCTCAGACAAAAAAGTACTAGCTCAACCAGTTTCCCCCAATAGCATTTTAACGTCAAAATTTGAATTTTTGTTCTTATACGCCGCAAAAACCAATGCACATAACGAAATCAAAAAATTTGTACTCAAACTGCAGGTCATACATACATTTCTTTTTTAAAAAATGGCTAAAATTTGGACTTTTTTTGCTACTTTTAACAATTTTGAATTCCCTTGTACAGTAATGAAAAAATGTAACATTTCACATTTTTTTCGATGCATTCAAAATTTGCACAACTCTTGAAATTATAAATGAAAATTATGACATTCTACAGACAAATAAACTGACCAAAAATAAATAAAAAAGATTTGTAGATTTAATATATTTTCCAACATAATGAAAAGAAATTATACTACTGACTGCTGGAAAAGAAAATCCACAAAAATCTCCCAACTCAGAACATTTGGTAACAGTTAAAAACTGGACATACATAGTCGAGATGTTTTAACTGAAATGTAAGAAAAAAATAACAATGATTCACATCACCTTAAGCTAATCAAAACATAATACAGTACAATTCAGAAAACAGCAAATAAAATGTAAACCACCCAGAAATATGACAGCTGCATTTGAATCCTCTGCAGTGACAAAGTCAACTTCCACCTTAAGGACACTCCCTATATTGGAGTTCTGGCTTGCGCAAGGATAGGGACGTACATGTTAAATTATATTTGTGTCGCTCAGTACCAGTCGAACATATGAATATCAGCCTGCCTTCGTTGTGTAATCGGTTAGGCGCTGGTCTACGATGCAAAGAGGTCCTGGGTTTGAATCCCAGCTCAGACAAGGATGTTGCATTGTCTGTTCACACCTCACTTCGCACTTATCAGCTCTTAAGACCTTGTTGTTCAAGGGCTGTTGAGACCCACATTGCTATAGGATCTTTAAGAGTCAAGTTAAGTATTTAAACATGTAATTTCCTATCTCACTCATACCGAGGCTCTAAGGTAGGCAGCGCTGTAAGTGGCCAAATTATTTTTTTTTAAAGGTAAAACTAAGTATTTAATTTTTTGTCCTGATCGATAATTGATTTTGCCTTAAGTAAGTAATTTGTAGCAACAGCCACAGGTCACTACTTGTGCTGCACGTTTTGTCTTTCTTGAAGGTTCAACAAGACATTACAGTACTTTTTTTCACATACTACAGTAATCAGTATTTCTTAATGTGCATTTAGGCCATGACAGCATGTAACTTCAGCTCATGAACAAGAAAGCTGTGGATCTTAGGATACTGATGAGATAATGATTTCAGAGGAAGTCTACAAGATGGTGTGATTGTCAAATAAGCTGACTCAGTTCAAACCATACTGTTTCCCTGCAAATTTACAACTGTATTTGTAGCAGTTGGGACACCTGGATCGAAGCTCAGCACTTATACCAAGAGCTCAACTTTTGTTTACGTACGAGCAAACTTAGATTCAAGATACTCAGTGACGTAACAGCATGCAGCTGTATCAAAGCATAGCGGTGTGACTGGCAGAACTATACCTGCAATACATTGTTAAGATAGGAAAAATTGAGGGGACAAAACAACATTGGTGTATTGAAAGGAAAGTGTAATTCACGGGAAGATATAACCTGGGTTCTAAACATAAAATGTTTACCATTATTTCCTATCCTTTACAATAATATGAGATAGTAAAAATTGCACCATTTTACAAACCATAGTAACTGAAAAACTGTTCATAGTAGTAAATGTGCATTTCATTTGAGGGTAAGAAGGAAGGGGAGGAAGCAAGCAGGGTGAAAGCGAAGACTTTCGGCATGTCCCCTACATCTAGTTGATACGGAAAATAATAGCTTCATGTAATTAGTTTCTTCTCAAAACACAGGTTGACTAATCTAATACTTCCAAAAGAAGAAGAGGAGCAAACTATTTGTGAAATAGAAATTTGTTAAAAACGCAAAACATTTTTATAAACATTTGGGGACAAACAGAAGAAACAAGTAAACTGAGTCGAGCATGTCACACATTACATTACCATACTTAACATGTTAAGTTTTCTCATCTGATACAGCTCACTTGCCCTGTTTATGACTCACCCTGTATCCCTGGCGACAGAGCGATGTTGCGGCCGCTCCTCCATTTGCTTTCTCCTATCTGGTCTCCTATGATCACCCTTTTCTGACCGTTGGTGCTCCCGGTGTTCAGAGAGCCTGAGTTCATCGTCGTAGGGCCGCCTGTGATTGTCGTCGGGCCGCCTGCGGTCATCTTCGAGTCGCCTGTGGTCGTCTTCGAGTCGCCTGCGGTCATCTTCGAGTCGCCTGCGGTCGTCGTCGGGCCGCCTACGGTCGTCGTCGGGCCGCCTACGGCCGTCGTCGGGCCGCCTACGGCCGTCGTCGGGCCGCCTGCGGTCGCCCTCAGGTCGCCTGTGGTCGTCGTCGGGCCGCCTGCGGTGGTCGCTCTGATCTGATCGTTTTAAGTGCTCATCCTGATCCAACCGCCTGTGTTCATCTGGACCCGGATGCCTTTGTTTGTCTGATCGGTTTATACCGTCTGTGTGAACCAGATGTCTAACAAACACAAGATACAAACATTGCGACAATCCAAACTGGTATTCAAACAGGTCTGTATGTGCAACATACAAAATGAGAAATTGCTGTCCAACAAATAGTAAATGTGCAGTATGTCCCTGCTTGAAGGGATTCTGTTATTGCACCGTTTGTATGTAGTTTAACACTTTAAACATTTGCTATGTTTAGTTGTCCGTCATCTACCTTGCACACCATTTCTACATTTTTCTACCTCCTTTACTTTAACCATTGAAAACACAATGTAATTTACTGAATTACTGTGGAAATAATCATACAGTTTTCAGTAAATAAACATATAAAGTCAAGCATTAATTTAAAAAATGTTAAAACATGCAAACATACCAGTAACAATAAATTAACAAGAATGTAGGATGACTTTAGCTGCTGTCTTATTTTAACAACGAAAATACTATACTAATGACCCAAAAAAAAAAAATTACAACATTTTACTAACTAAGCTGAAATTAAATTTGGGTTCATTAAGAGTCTGTTATATTTGCCACATTTAATTTCTTCAATACTGAGTGGCTCGTTTGTTAACCGAGGGATTTACAAAACACTATTATACTATGTTCAGGTAGTATAAAATTGCCACTGAAGTTGTTTTAAGGATGGTTAGGGATGCAATTTTCTTTCTTGAAATTCTGAGAAGAAACATGAGTAATACGCTATTCCAGGACAAATTCGATTTACATTGCACTACAATACAATATTGGTGGTTGAATGTATATGTAGGTTGCAGTGTCATATAAATTACAGAATTTAAAAAAATGTAGGACTGATTGTTGCCTAAATACATATTGAAAGTTGAACTCCTACGTTTTAAATATAGCAGAAAATAAATAGAATTTGCGCTATAATCGTAAATTCCACTTTTTTGTTTTTAGAATTTCATAAAATTAAATAATCCAATATAGTGACAAAACAACCTTAAAAAGCAATAAGAGTGAAGTTGCTGGAATCTAAAAAGTTAACCGAGCTATTTACTTGTACTAAGGTTATCTACTAGGTTAGAAAGATCGATGTTAAAAGTTCGGCAGAGGGAAAATTTCAGCCGCTTGAGCGCTGGTATCAGTAATGGGAGCAAACTGACCAATCACAATGCTTTCCTGAATTTTAAGTTACATAAAATTAATAATTTAAAACACTGTTTGGTTTATTTTCACTTTAAAATTAATTAAAATTACTTCTGTCAATAAAATTTAAATTTACTACAGTTTCGTATTTTTCTGGTTCCTTAGCGATAGCAGCGAAACTAGCTGTAGAAATTTTCCCTGTGTCAAACTCTCCCATAAGAAAACACATTTTCTTTCTAACCTTTAGTAGAATGAACCTTACTTGTATACACGTTCTGGCTAAACGTTGGTGATCAAGCACCCTGGTGACATGACTGACAACCTAGCCAAGTGTGTGTTGTCACTTCCTATGTGGACATTGCCTGTAAAATAGATACAGCTAAACAGAAAGGAACCACATATAAAAAATGATGTCGTGCAACTACGATGCTAACTTCAACAATGCAATGGAAAATCCCATCCCGAAAACAAGCACCGAGCTTTTTAAAAAATGTCACAAATTAAAGTTTCGTTTGTGATTGGAAAACAGATTCCATTAACTTTAAAAACCAATAGCTTGGAGAAAAAGTTTAGGGAAAAAAGTGCAATGTTTTACTGACACAGGATTTTCATTGGCAAATACATGAAGGCATTCTAGTTTCCTGAACAACAAATGTCAAGATAATCCTCAAACAGTAATACACATCCAACAAAGCGAAAACATTTGCTACCTGAATTCCAAAAGCTGCCAACTATTCCAAGCTAAGAAGTCTCTATAGGTCATTCGGAATAAAGTGAGCACTAAAGATTTAACCTTTGAAAAAAATCACTAGCCGTTGCTGCATATAATTCAACAATAATTCAACATTAACAACAGTTACATCATTGCCCATACAGTTGGCAGCGAATTATCGCAAATAGTTCTTGTATTTTATATTTAAATACAACATTACTGAAAGAACATCAAATGGAATCGACCTCTCCAAATTTAATATACTTTTAAATATTTATGATATTATTGATGTACCTACTGACTGCATAGTTTTACTTAATTAGCATCAGCAGAAAGTGAAGCACCCGGGCTGTTAAACTTCAACAGTCATTAGCGAATTGCGTCTATCTCTCCGCGTGCTGACGTAGTTGAAAATTCCAACAGTTGGCATCAGAGTTAGGTTTTCACCGCTTGGCTTGGAAGCATTGTGTTTGTCCGTTGTGCAATAAGTATGGGTTTCTAATAAAACACATTCAAAAGTATTAGAAATTACTATTTTCTCATTGGTAACCTGTAAGTTATGTTTTACGATCGCCAATATGAGTATCTTGATTTAGAAACAGCAAATTTTTTTTTCACACACTAATAAATACGTTGTTTTTGTTGAGTGCGTCATCGTTCATGGCAGGATAACTGAACGGAATTTGAATTCTTAAATTGTGTGTGTCATGTTGGATTTTTTTAATGGAGGTTTTGAGTTACAAATTCAATTTTAACGAGTACATATTTACGAGATTTGCGTAATGGCAATAGTGCAGGTCGCATAAATTAGAGTTGATGCACAGAAACCAGAATTAAAAGACGTTAACTCGCAGGTAATTATAACTAAGATTACTATTAGTTATAAACTTTATTCAATACAGTGTACTTAATGAGTAGATATTGTTGGTAACATTTTCGGCCAGTGTAACATAAATGATAACATTGTACAAGACTATGAAAATTAAAGCACTTGGCAATGTTTATGTTTACATGCGGAGCAAAGATACCAACTGGCAGAAAATATAAATTAATCAAGGCTTTTTTAAGTGCTCACTTTATCCAGAATCACCGATACCACAATCTTGCCATTAGAACAAGATACACCCACACAGAAAAAATGTCATCAAATCATCCCTGCTTGTCTCTACAGTACTGAAATAATACCCAGAGGGACGATACCCAAGAGAGAACACTTAACACGTCAACCTAATTTTCACTTACAGTTTAAAAGTAAAAAAATATTGTTCACTCACATGGTTCTTAATAAATCAGTTATAACTTCAACCTTCCAAGCCCAATCACACAGAAATAATTTAGTGCTTCAAAAATACAAAAAGAAAACAAAAATCAAAAAATTGCAAATGCGCACTCTTAGGCGTCTCTGCTCCTAAGAGTGCGCACCTAGCACTGGCCACATACTTGTGCCTTTTTCTTATTCCTTGCAACCAACAGAGCATTTTCAAATGGAGAGCTTGTCAATACCTCTGATATACTTGTTTTTCCCAGTTGTGTCTGTTTTGGGAACAGGAACGATGGCTGTAGAGAATGTTGTTGCTTCACTCTTTCACTCTAGAGCAGGCCTATTGTTCTTAGTAATATTTGGTAAATCTGCTATCCTCTTCACAATCCTCATTGATTCACATGTATACACAGTAGATTACTTTCATATCATGAACAATTATCCACAGTGGCTCTAAGCCTAATGTTCTCACTAGGATCCGGAAAATTGAGAGCAACATCGTAACTCATGTTGACAGTTGACATGGTCCTCATTAGTCACATTATTTTCATCCAACAAAGAAACAGCAGTTCCAACATCAGATTTACTTGCAATTGTAGAGTGGTATATGCCAATTTTGGAGAGCCTCGCTGAATTTACATTCACCTGCACAGTATCTTCTACAGCAACAGAAACACTTTCTTCGGAAGCATCCATTGACTATTCTTGATGGGGACGGTTAGTTACGTTAGATAGGAGAAAATCCTAATCTGAACACATTTGGGTTATTCGGATGAAGTCCTTTGTATGAAACAAATTTTTGGTTGTCCCATGGTGGCACATTTTCATAAGCATTTCGAAACGGCAAGCAGAAATCTGCCTGCGAAATGGAACGGGCAGAATGATTGTGCAAGCAATTGTAATCTTAATTAGAAGCAATGATTTTATGGTGCACAAAGAATACTTGATCGAGGGGCTGTGACTTGTGGGTCGCATGGGAAGGTAGCGACAGGAACATGATATAGTGTTCTTTGCAAAACATGATAACCTCAAGAGAACAGTGAGAAGATTGATTTTATAACGTAAGGAGTGCTGGGCTATCCCCAGAAGGCTTAACATAGTTTTTGAAATGTTAAAGTTGAAGGAAAAATTTTTTTTAATAGGACTGCTTTGTTCTATGAGTCAAACTAATAAAACAATTTTATTAATGTTGTCCTGTTTAACTTTTCCACAATGTCATATTCCACACAATATCAATGGCCAAATGTACAAATGATAATAATATGAAACAAAAGCCATAAAAAATAGGTTCCGCCTTATTACCAAACGTAACACTTACCAAAGAGTGCATAAGATGCTCTAAAGAGTGTGCGCACTGTGATGGTACATACAGCCACGATAACCTTTATATTAATTTTTAACTTGTGCGCCGGTCAGCAACGAGCATCCTCTTATCTCAGGGGTCTTAAGTGGGTCCGTAAAAACGACTAGAAAGCAATGACTTTAGTCCAAGATTTCACACTTCTTAAACTAAACGTTTTATTCTTTTTCTTTCTTTTCTTATCACAGCTCAACTATGTAACAGCAAATGAAAAACAAATCAGCGAGCGACACGCCACCTTAGAACACTCCCCGGATACCGATATTTCACTTGGCTTATAATTCAGGAAAAACTCCGCTCCTGTCAGGACGCACGCCCTACACCATCTTAGCGGTCCCGCGGCCAAGCCCTCTCTGCCCTCCAAACTGCCTGCCTCCCCTGTTTACGATCACGTTTCCGGGGAATGTTCTAGAAGGTTCTAGCATGATCTCATATAAACATATATTTTGTCTGAATTCAACTGCAAAGGATATAAAA
>PNEQ01019056.1:0-26391 GCA_003012365.1 Medauroidea extradentata
TGCTGCTAGGTTTCCTCGGCAACATTGCAATTGTAACATTTCTGGCACGTGCAGGCAACGTGCTGCTAGGTTTCCTCGGCAACATTGCAATTGTAACATTTCTGGCACGTGCAGGCAACGTGCTGCTAGGTTTCCTCGGCAACATTGCAATTGTAACATTTCTGGCACGTGCAGGCAACGTGCTGCTAGGTTTCCTCGGAAACGTTGCAATTGTAACATTTCTGGCACATGTAGGCAACATATTTATATAGTCTGTGACGAACTTAGCACATTGTAACGTTGTAGCAACGTTTCCAGTTCCACCTGTGATGTTACGGAAGTAGGTCAGTTGGTTTTCACTATCTGCATGGCAGTGTAACAAACAAATTTTGACTTTGACACCCCATTATGAGAAAACTCTATGAGAGGTATAATTGTTTCATAGGCGTAAAATGTACTCAGAAGTATCGTCTACAAAATTAACAATATTTCATAAAAATATAATTATCGCATTTGGACACCCTTAAACACAAATCCTGCACCGTCCCTGATCTTAGGTGTTGTTTGCTGAAGGCTTGCGCTTCCCTAAGTTGGAGATGTTGAGCTGCTGGTGCGTGGTCCTGAGGTGTGCGAGAAGGCGGCAGGTAACCACAGGAACTCAGGTGTAAGAGAAAGCAGAAGTCAGAAGACAGCTAGGACAGTGACTCAGTGACGCCCACCAGTATCTACGTCTCTGCGCCTACGTGCTGGTGTCAGGAGACAGCATCCCGTCTCTTCTGTCCCACGCCTCTACCGCCTGGCGCCTTCACTTCTTCAAGCGACACAAGCCGCATTCCATTTGCTGCTGAGATTACTGGTTAGTAGTGATACGAATGAAATCTCTCGGTAAGGTGACTTTTTTTAAAATTCCGTTTCCATAGATTACGCGAGTAAGAGATAAGTTACGAAAACTCCAGGAAGTGGAAGAAATGCCAATTTTAAACAATTAACTAAAACATAAGTAAGTAGTACAAAAACATGGGAATTTTAGGCTTATAAACTTATTTCTCTTGAATATATATATATATAATATATATATATATATAAATCAAAGAAGAAAATGGCGAGTGGTACTTTTCTCAAGTCTTACAGAGAGTTTCTTTCGAGAACACGTAAAATAATTGGAAATAATTGATTGCCAAGAGTAATCGAATGTTTCGAAAGATTTCATTAAATTGAGCCAATCACTAATGGCCAGTAATACGTCAAATGCAACAACATCAGCACTTGGCGATTTCAGTAGCTGAATTGAAATTGAATGCTAAAGCAATAGGCCTAAGGTTGACAGTAATAATAATGGCTTCTACATTTAAACATGATCGAATTCTTTATTGTACACTTCAAAAATGCTTTCATTAAATAACAGTTTTTTTTAAAAAGCGTTATATCATTTCTTTTAAAAATATTTTTTTTAAAATAAATTATGAAAATCAGCGTAACAAATATAAAATAAATCATGTAGGAGAGAAAACCGTATTTAAAGCATTTAAAGTTAGCTGTGGTCGTTAAACGTTCGTTTAATCCATTCCCACTCTCTCTCTCTCTCTCTCTCTCTCTCTCTCTGCATATTCTGCACATAACATAAACATTATAATTGAAAGGTTAGGTTTAAGTTAATTGTACTGCAGGTTAGAAAGAAAATGTGTTTTCTTATGGGAGACATTGGCGCAGGGAAAAATTATGACGTTAGTTTCGCTGCTATCACTAACGCGTGTAAAAAAAAAACCTAAAATCGTAGTAAAATATAATTTAGCTGGGTTTGGGAAATGGAGAAATCATTCAATCTAATTTTGAAGTGAAAAAACAAACCAGTTTTATCTTTCGAATTATGAACTTCAAGTAACTTGAAATTCACAAAAGCTCTGTGATTGGTCAGTTTACACCTCTTACCAATACCAGCTCTCAAGCGGCAGATATTTTCCCTGCTAAATCTTTAACATTGATCTGTCCAATCTGGAAAACAATTATCATTGGTTAGGTTCTCATATATTTCCGTCATGTTTATATCGTCTGCTACTACTGAGATTGTCTGACTTCCTGCACGCCAGTACATTCAATCCAGTTCACCCGCAGTTTCCCGCAGTTTTCTTTGTTTACGGTGCCTCTTAGCGTAAGCCATACCAGCGCCCGGCCCCCTTGGGCGAGGAGAGAGATCACGCTCTACTACGCAGTGAACTTTAGCTAACAGCCAGGTGGAACCGTCCGAACCCTTTGAAGGAACACTGAACTGCGCCTCCGTCCACCTTCCAAAGGAGAACAGGGGCTATCGAGAGAGCCAAGGGCCACCCTTCCCCGGATCTCGCCCACTTACCTGTCCCCCGACTGAGATCCTCAAGCTCAGCCTCCTCTTGGTTTGAGTCGGGGCCCATCTTACCCCTAACAGACTCACCAGGCTTGCTCCCGGTCACTTTCGCAGACTACTCATCGGCCTTTCTCTGAGGAGGGTCCTCTCCAGGCCTGCCCAGCATATAGGCAACCACCACCACTACCACTACGAATCCAACCCAGACCAGTCACGGCGGAAAACCATACCGTGAGGCTAACCTGGTCGCCCGTAGTACTACCTATTTTCCATGGCATTTGTGGGTTTTCCAGCCGGACCGCCTGGATACTTCAGATCACACAGGGTCCACCTTTCTACAGGGAACCCACCGGGAAGGGGGGGGGGGGGCACCCTTACAGCCGCACGGCTCGGTCGTGTGACTTGTTTCCCCAGACCGCATCATGTTCGTCCATCTCCATTACCCTTGATCTCCCACTTGGAGATCAGGGCTTTTGGGCCCCAACAGCCTGAGCGCTAGGTAGTCTAACGCCCCACCTAGTGGTTTCTCTTTGTTGCCATCTGTCGGAGAATCCATCAAGGCAGATACCCCTTTCTCAGCTCTTGAGGAGCCGAGATGCATAGGGCCCGCACGCCAGAGCCTGCATCGGTTCTAAGATAAGGTGGCGCCACGAGGAGGCTGCAGGTTGACTTGGGTGTGAGAGGTTTTTGTGCTGAGGGATCACGGAAGCGTAAAGCTAGTACCAGAGGCCAAGGAACCCATCCCGGTATGGTGCCCACCAATACTCACGAGCCCCGGAGCAACATCGCACCCCTGCGAGTGTGTATGTGGTTACTCCCTTCGGATACTAGAGCGTGGCACCGCTCCGACACCTCAAACAGGGAGATGCACGATCAATTGGATTTCTCCAATCGAGAACACACCTTAACCACCCGCCAGTAGATTCAGTAGGAAGTAACACGTCATCTGGCAGCCATATCAGTTACTGGTCAGTATCATCAGCATATAAAGGAACGCTCGTCAGTAAATTCAGCTGCCGTCAGTAGCAAATGGAAGGCGCCCCAAGACGCAGTCATATCCGCTGCACCTACAACCAGTGCATATGACCGAGCAAGGTGGCGCAACTGTAAGACGTTCTAATCGAGTTCTTTTTTAACGAAGGTTTTAAAGTATAAATCTTGCTAGTTCATCGAAAACTGTATGGCCCGATTTGGACGAAAAGAACAAGCACAGACCTTAGAAGTTAAGGTGGCCTCCTGGACCTAGAAGAGTGGAAGCTGTATTGACGAGACAACATGTGCATCACGCCTCACCCCTAACCTTTAGGTGCAACCAGAGACTGAACTGGCTTGAAGTCTACTCGCCGACAACTCGATTCTATGAGACAGTCAGCTGGGACTCTGTCATTTAACGACGTAGTACTGAAGAGAAAACTGTATTTTACATCCCAATGCCTTTGAAAAGATTCTGCACCAAGATAAAAATGTCAGCAAAAACACCTATTTCGTAATTTTCGGCAGTGTGAAAATACACTTCAGCCATGAATGGAGGACCTGAGCGAGTATAGACACGTGTAAAGTTCTAGAATGCTATTGATAAGCAGACAATCACAAACACTCTCTGAGTAGCTCTCGAATAATCTGATAACGGCCGAAGCTCTGCACGCGCGCCATTCGGTCGCTGAGACAGGCAGCCTCCTTAAGGGCGTTCATGTGGCAAAAAATTCATAATTTTATATTTATACGACATTGTGTTAGTTGCATAGACGTTACCTGTGACTACATTATCCACTTGTGAAACATTTTTTAGATCTCATAGTTATCCTATAGCGGCGTGTCAAAGTCGAAATTTGCAAATTACTAGAACATGAAAATACCAGAAATCAACTGACTTTCTAGAATAAAATAGTTTACACTGAAATTATATACTGTGAACCATGTGCTAAAAAATATAAAATTCCATAGTAGATTTCCTTTGTATGTTTAAAATAATTCTGAAAATAACGAAAATTTCTTTATGGCAATTTCTAAAAAATACAAATGTCTTATCTAAGTATAAATTATTTCATCCGAGTAAGTCAGTTAGTTTTTGCTACTTGTATGTTCTCGTAACTGGCAAATCTTGACTTTGACATGACACTGTGGGAAAACTATGACAGATAAAAATTGTTCACACGTGGAAAATGTAGTCACAAATAACGTCTGTAAAACTACGACTATGTCGTACAAATATAAAACTTTTTTTTTTTTTGCCACGTGAACATCTGAACAGACAGATTCAGTGATACCATACGCAAGAGCAGACTAAAATTCTATGAACACATTTACAGAATGGATCACAAATGACTTACCCAATACATTGAATAAAATCAGCTCGAAAAATAAAATTCTTAAATGGTTAGAAGAAAGTAAGAATGTTCTAAAAGAAATGAAGTTTGGAGAAGACCTCATCCATGGTCACACGGATTTTGGATTAGGGCTGTAATTTAGGGGAGCAGGCCTGGATTTAGAATTTTAAGTGTATAAAATATTTTTTTTATTTTGTTATTTAAATAATGTTAACTACAGCACATAAAACTTAAGTTTTATTATTAAAGTTTCTAATTTGTACATGCTTAATTAATGAAAATGATGCAACAAGGTCACTGTCGCCGAAAAAAATCTTGCCGCCCCTCCCCAAAAAAAACCTGAAATGACGCCCTTGTGAATCATTAATCACTAAACGTAAATCTACACAGAAACCCAAGAATAAGAATGACAAAAAATTTCTGTAGAACTTACGAAACAACGCAGAGAGTTCATGAAGAAGTTTCGGGAAGACAAGAAAGCAGTTAACATCTGCGAATAGTTTCCAGCGCGATATATCTTATATATAGGGGCGATTCACTAAAAATTGCAATTGTTTTAAATTTTTTTATTCGTACGAGATATTGTTTGTTTTGTACTCATATATTGTGACTATTTATCAGCGTAACAAAATTTTTCAGCTTTAATATTTTTTGTATTATAGCATATTAAAGTCAAAGTTTGCATAAAACGGTTTTAAGCAATAAAGGAAAACCAACATACCGACCGAAATGGAAAAATTCACACTGCAGAACAGTGTCATGAAATATGACACGACATATACAAAAACCACATGGCTCAGACTTTTGTATTTTTAAATATAAAAAAAAAAGCATTTCTCTATTTACATTTCAATATTTTTTTTAATACAAAAAAACTAAATGATGTTCGTAAACACGTCGTATCATAGACCATGGCATTGTTTTTCAGTGTATTGTTTTCATTTTGGTAAGTATGCTGGCCTTCCTTTATTGCATAAAACCGTATTATGCAAATGTTGACTTTAATATGCTATGATACAAAAACTATGAAAGTTAAAAAATTTTCGTTACTATAAAAAGGAGTCAGAGTATATTCCTACAAAACAAACTATCCCATACGTATAAAAACATTTTTTAAACAATTAAAATTTTCGGTGAACCGCCCCCTTAAATAGACAAAACGGAAGAAGGAGAAGGGAGCTTGTATAAAAAAGGACTTCTAATTTTACTGTATATACACATTAATTGAGCTATAAGCTTGTGTTGAATAGGTTTTTGCAGCATCTGGTTTCAATGTCTTATGTGCACAACTGCATCTGTGCTTCGTGATCAGTGACTCATGGATATTTTTAACACTCACTTGTCTTGGGGTTCTGATGGTAAATTACGGACGTATGATGTGATGTCACAATAAGCTTATTCTGATTGGCGCAGTCAAATGAGAGACGTGCAAATAGCCATGAAGCAGATCTGTCGAAATGCACGCAAGAGATTAAAACAAAATGGTGCAGAAATGACTTTTTACTAACACAGCTTCTTTGTTACCATTACCACATAAGCGTACCGTCAACTTGGGACTGCAAGAAAACTTGGGACACTTTTTCTGGAATTTTTATTTTACAGTCAGCAGCCGAAAGAGTAAGGAGAAATACAAGGAACCATTATCGGATATATCTTACTTGAATAGATAGCGTGACTTCTTCATTCAGGACTACACCATACGAAATAAAAATTCCTGAAAAAATGTCCCAAGTTTTCCTGCTGTCCCAAGTAACCCGAGTTGACGGCACGTTAAACCAATTTTTTAGTTATTTTGCAGTACTATTTAATTTTAGTGAAAGGTCCTTTTGTGCTGTGACAAAGAGGGTGTTTTTGGAGAGGATATACCTACTGAAAACAGATTTGTTTGGAGAACTTATTTACGTGCACGGAGATACACAGAGCCAAGAGAATAACTCCACATTCCAGACATCATCTTCAACACAATAGAAGTCTGATATGACATACGTGAGAGAGGTGAATGTTTTCTGTACGGCGAGTACAAGGAGTCGCTGCGGAACACGTGTCTTGCACAATTGCTCGCACTTGAGAGTCGAGCGGGGATTGGGTAACAGTGAAGAACTGCCTGTCTCCTGTCACGTATTGTACGACTCGCAACACTGCACATACACTCTCTCACTCACTCGAGGACACTGTCCTGCTAACGAGAACGACGCGAGTTACAAGCAGGCCTGTTCACACGAACTGCGGGTCCCTGGGTAGACTTAAGTTTAATTCTGCTACAGAGATCAATATTAAGGGTGCGGTCACCTCAGTTTTCAACGTCTTTTAAAATTTATATCTGTACCAGATTTTTTTTTCTTATTTTAGACATAAATTGTGACAATATTCTCCTCTTAGAAAATTGTTGTATCTCTCATAGTTTTTCGTATGTTTAAACAATTTTTGAAATTTTTAAATTTTCAATTCAAAATGCAGAATATTTTATTAAGTACAAAAATATTTATTTTTTTGTTTTTATATGTGTCATTTCATAGCCTACAACATTTTATACACTGTGAATTTTTTTCGGTTTGGCATTACAGTTGGTTTTAGTGGCGTAGATAAAATCGTAAAGTGCACATTTTGACGTTTACGACTCACTACGCAAAAACTATGAGAGATACAACAATTTTCTAAGAGGAGAATTTAGTCACAATTTATGTCTAAAATAAGAAAAAAATATCAGGTACAAATATAAAAATAAAAAAAGACGTTGAAAACTGAGCTGAACCGCGCCCTTAACACGGCCGCCTACCCCACGCTTCAAATGCGTTACAGTGTGTTTGTAAATAGGTTTTCCCTACGAAAATATTCCACGTGCGCCCATTGTGGCAACGTGCGGAAGGAAAACAAACTTCAGACAAGGTCGGAACCTCATTGTTAAGACGCCACGCTCATTAAAAACACTGTTTATAAGCACTCTAAAGTGGCTAAAAACGACCTTTTCAGACTTCCGTACTTTTAACTGTACTAACCGGATGTATGTGAAACTCAGATTGCGACCTGCACTGAACTTAGTTGCAGACTTTCCACCAATAAAATTACATGATCACAGCTTAATGTCCCATAGTAAAAACCGTTCGGCGGGAAGCTTGTACGCTAGTTCAGAGCTTGACCCGTTGAGACGAAGCGGCATTTGGTCGACCTTACAGCTCCGTCGCTTTTGAGCCTCTCCCGCGCGGGTAGACGGCGCCCCTAAAAGTTTGGCACAGGGAAATTCCTGCCGCTTGAGCTCTGATATCGGCACAGAATATTTAGGAATACAGAAGTGAAACAGCCAGTAGTACGGATAACTCAGTCACACATGCCAGCAAAATTGCTTCCCTGGCCAGCAATATGGCGGTAACGCCTACCACGAATCAGAGCTAAAGCAACTGTCCTGCTAACCACACAGCCGGGCCAATGGGATACCTGCAAACAGACGCGGGGCTGGTATGAACAGCCTCGGACAGCCAATAAGCGGCGAAGTTCGCCTGTATCAAATGAACTGCCACGTCATCTCACATCTGTGTTATTATGTAGTCTGTGATATCAGTAGGGGCCCCTGTTTTTCGCGAAAAAGAACTTTACCCCACTTTGTTTCGGTGTCTTACGTGCATATCTGCACTCCTGCTTCATAGTCAGTAATTGGATATTTTAACTCTCACGAGCCTTGGGATTCTACTGGCAAATCACAGGCATGTGGTAATGCAGGAATGTTATTGTAATTGGCTCAGTCAAATGAGATACGGCTCTTCACACAGACACGCTGCAAATAACCAGGGAGCAAATTTGTAGATGATTCAAAATGAGACAAATTTCTTTTCGCGAAAAATAGCGATCCCTAGTTATCAGTGAGGGGTGCAAACTGACCAATCACAGAGCTTTCCTGAATTATAAGTTACATTAAGTTGATAATTTAAAACGCGAGAGTGGTTTCTTTTCACTTTAAAATTAAGTTAAATGACTTCTGTAGTTTCCAAGCCTATTAAAATTTAATTTTGCTACGGTTTCGTATTTTTCTGGTCCCTTAGTGATAACAGTGAAACTAGCGGCAGAAATATTCCCTATACCAAACTCTCCCATAAGAAAACACGTTTTCTTTCTAACCTGTAGTAGAATTAACCTAAACGTGAGTTTGAGTTTTTCTCCCGCCCCGTTGCTTCAGTTAAACGAAGCAAGTGTATGCTCGCCGGAAATTGTGTGGTTAACGTTCATATACAATGTACAAATTTCACGCACACTATTTTTGTTACATTAATTTGGAAAACTCTATTAAAAAAAACGGATTCATCTGGCAACAGTGTTGAGCTCTCAACCCTAAGCTGGCTCTGGACCTAATAGATCATCCATTGGTAAGGCTACGAACTTGTCGCGAAAATAATTTTGCCCGGAAGAAATACAGATGTGTACGTAAAGCATTGAAACGAACTGGAGCAAGATCTTTTTTTTTTTTTTTTGCAAAACGTTAATGGTCCTTTTCTTTGGCAGAAATGCTGGAAGATCGGAGAAATGTTTTGTGACAACATACTCTTGAAACGTTGTAGCTTACTGTAGCGTGTATGATTGGTAGATATGATGGTATCTCGCGAAAATTTGTTATGCCAATGTACCCTAGAAAATGCTGACGTTTCTTGCAATATGTTTGTTTGGGTGATATATGTCTGACACAGCTTAGCTGTCTACAGACCAATAAAGGGCGTAAAATATTACATTAGCGGAATTCTTATTGACTATGTCAAATAGGGCAACAACTGCATGCACAATCGAAAAGCTGAACACATTTTGAAACCCAGCAAACAGAAAACAGAAACAGAAAATTATATTATCTTCCAAAACTGTGGTTGAAATAATAACCTTAGTTGCTCTATAGAAAAATTATCTTTGCCTGGCGACTT
This sequence comes from Medauroidea extradentata, assembly GCA_003012365.1. Lineage (NCBI taxonomy): Eukaryota > Metazoa > Arthropoda > Insecta > Phasmatodea > Phasmatidae > Medauroidea > Medauroidea extradentata. The sequence continues at coordinate 9,546 of PNEQ01019056.1, forward strand.
CTACACCGTAAGCATATTCGGGGACTAGTGTAGGACCTCCACGGGAGTTACGTGAGCTAGCTTTTTACGACGATGTCTACCATAATATGGTGATGTCTACCATAATACGGTGATGTCTACCATAATATGGTGATGTCTACCATAGTACGGTGATGTCTTAATATGGTGATGTCACAGAATATTTAGGAATACAGAAGTGAAATAGCCGGTAGGAAAGCGAACTTAAGCACACACGCCAGCAAAATGGTTTCCCTGGCCAGCAACATGGCGGAGACGCCTACCGCCAATCGTGTAAGTCAGCTGCCCTGCTAGCCGGCAGCCAGGCCAATAGGAAACCTATCGTAACATGCAGGAGCCAAACAGACACGGAGCTGGTATCAACAGTCTCAGGCAGCCAATAAGCGGCGAAGTTCGCCCGTATCAAACGAGCCGCCACGTCATTTCACGTCTGTATTACTATTTAGTCTGTGGTGATGTCTAGCATAATATGGTGATGTCTACCATAATACGGCGATGTATACCATAATACGGTGATGTCTACCATGATATGGTGATGTCTACCATAATACGGTGATGTCTACCATAATATGGTGATGTCTACCATAACACGGTGATGTCTACCGATCACGTAATAAACTCCGAGACGTTGTGCACCGTCTTGTTTTGCATGTTCGAGGCCAGTAATTGCGGAAGTGATAAAAGCGATAACACAACACGCTCTCCACGCCTCTAGGCGCAATTCACTGAACTGCCGCGCAGTCTTCTCTCCAACAACTGACCTCTATGAAACATTCAGCAGTGACCCTATCATTTACTGACGTAGTATTAAGGCCATGCTCTTTAGTTTCTACTCTTTTTACGATAATTATCGGTTTTTAACTTGAACGAGTACGTGAGTGAGAGATTTTGGTCAGCGCTGAACATCGAGGTACGAGGTGACATGCAGTGAGCATGGAGCAGCACCGGAATGGAGGGGTGGGGGAAACGGGAGATCCCTGAGAAAAGCCGCTGACCAACAGCGTCGTCCGGCACGACTCCCACGTGAGAAACTCCGAGGACCGACCCCGCCGGGAATCGAACCCGGATCGCCTTGCTGGGAGGCGAATGGTCTGACCCCTCGGCCACTTCTTCTCTTACATTTAAATGAGAGCAGATATCAAATCAGTTTGAAAGTTTTGCTTAAAATGATTTTTGCCGTTATAGTTAATTTTAGCAAAGCTAAAAAGTCAATCAATAAAAAATGTGTTAATTTATTACATAATTAGCTAAAACCATAGTGTTCTGCTTTGAAAAAATCAGATGAACGTGTTCTGTACCAACCTTAAACTTCCAAATAAGGAATTGAAAACGCATTTTATTTAATGAAATTAATATAAAAAAGAATACACTTTTGAAAAAAAAAAATACTGAACACAATATAACTTTTTAATGGTTGGTTGAACGTTGGTAAAAAGTTGGTAAACATACCGTTCGCTTTTGGTATGTTCTTTTATGTCGGTCGTATGTTGTGCGACCATAATTTTGTTACACATATACATTTTTTTCCTTTATCAAATACCTATTTTTTTTTTTATCTCATCTCATTGCTTGACGACCTCTGTCGTACGCATACAGAGCAGAACGCGTGGATGTTTTCATCACAGGAGCTCCGATAAGAATGCCGTTTACTGCGATGTTTACCATAATATGGCGATGTCTAGGCGTCGCTGTTTATAACGACCAGGGATGTTTATAGCACCTGCCACTTGCAAATTGCGGGGACCACCGCAGGGTCGCACCAAGTGAAGAATTACGGTTCTGCCTTGCGACTAACAGCGACTTGTTTTACTAAACACGCGGCGTCGTAGATGCGGGCGATAAGTGTGTGATTTACGATCACTTTTACACTAAGTGTCCGCGTGACTAGTTTCTGGCTCAGTAGCTCAGGAACTTCACCACACATTAATTACTATTCTGTACATAAAAAAAATTAATAATTCATTGTAATTGCACGACGAATCTGCATATAATATGAACGTTGTTATGCATCAACAGACTGCACCAATTGCTGGTTCGGTGTAAAATATTTGCCTGCTTTGAAACGATCTTATAAAGTATTTTACTCCTATATCTTGTGGTCATGAATATTGGAGTTATAGGACTCTTTTACTTTTTGTAAGACGTTTGAAATCTGGGAATAAAATTACTACACGTTTTAATAACCACCCTTATATAGTTATAGAGAAGTTAGTTAGTCATTTTTTATTAAATTATTTATATATATGATTGGACCTTTCTGTGTCAGGTTTTTTTGCAGTGTTTGCAACAGGTATTTAAGGATTTTAAACTCATTAAATAATAAACAGTACAAATAGCAATTCAAATAAATTTTTGAAAAAATTGAAGACATTTTTTCATATTTTTTTTTTTTTATTTTTTGTACTGATTTACAGCCCGTGATATCTCAGGCAAATATCTTAAGGGATTAAAAAACTATATACTAGTTGAAAAAAATTCTTAGTAGAGCGTATTATTTTATAACACATTACTTGCCCAAGAGAATATTTGATTTTCGCAAAAATATTTTTGCTCCAACTTTCTGATTCAATGATTTATGTGCACCTCTGTAGTTTCGCTTCATTGTTTCCCATTTGACAGTACCAGTCAGTATAAGGTTACTGCGATACCGTACGTCTGTAATTTGCTGTAAAATGTTAAGGGGCCTCCCTAGCTAGGCTGCGTTTGTGTGTGTGAGGCAAGAGCGGTAAGGTTGCCGTTGACCGGCGTATGTAATGTATTATCGCCTCTCCGCGCAAGCCACTCAGCCAGTGCTTCACTATTATCCTTTACCTATTATATGGGACTTTAAGCAGTGATCACATTATTTTATTTGTGGACAGAATAGTTCAAAGTCTATCGCTTGTTTCTATAGTTGTGTTTTTCGAGACCGGTAGTTATTTTTCCCGATACGGAAGTTTGTAAAACTCATTTTTGGCCATTTTGAGGGGCCCGAAAATGATGTTTCTAATAAACGTGCCGAATTTTTAAAACTATAGCGACGTAGTTTGAAGTGTGTGTTCTTTTCGTAGATATGCAAATAGTATGTACGTTAATTTTTTTAATGAATAGTAACTCGTTGCAACGAATTTGAAGCGCGGGTAGGGAGGCCCCTTAATACACGTAACAGTTACAAACTTCCAATCACTGACCTCAGAGCAGAGCTGCAGATGCGCACATGAGTCACTGAAACAAACTGGCGCAGATATTTTTTCATCTAAAATAGTGATCCCTACTTATCAAATGTTCTTAAAACAACTTATAACTAAGACAGTATTTTAATAGTTCACCTGAAAGTGAATTAAAATAAATGCGTATATACACGCACACACCAGTAGCAATTCTTGGTTCAGCCAACACATGTCCAAGAGTTGTTCCAAGGGATGGCCCAATGTTGGGAAAAACTACGTCGGCCTGACATAAAATTGACACTAAGGTCTACGTTGGCCCAACGTTGGCTATTTGGTTGAAGGCCAACAAACTTCCTACAAATTACCAACAAGCCGTGATGAGATTGTAAATTTTGGCAGTGTGTACAACCAGTTATTTAAATTCGTTTTATAATCAATAAATAGAGCCACGATTTTGTTACGAAAAGATTTTTGCAACATTTTGTTTCAATGTCTGGCGTGCACTTCTCCAACTCTGCTTCGCGGCTATTGGCAGTGTGTCTTTGCTCAGACACGTCCCTCATTTGACTGCACCAATAACAATGAGGCTATTGTGACCCAATACGTCTGTTATTTGTCAGTAGAACCTCAAGACAAGTGACAGTTAAAACGTCCAATCACTGACCCTAAAACAGAGTTGCGGATGTCAACATAAGGCTTTGAAACTAAATGGTGCAAAAATCTTTTCACCATAAAATCGTGGCTCTAGCAAATAAATATATATATATATATAATTAAATAAAAATAATAAGAATTAATAAGAATTCTCCAGCTGCAATTCTATCTGTAAAACCAGTAACGACAAACAAAGATTAATGATGCATAAAATTCCTCGAGTATGTATTCTATGCTGTAGTTAGGTTAAGGTTGAATATATTTACCTAGAAAAAAATTTATGTTACGAAATACCAAATTTCAAGATGGCGACTATCACTCTTAAGATTAACGTGTCTCGAGGTTCTACAAGCAAATTACAGACGCGTGGTCACAGACTAAATAGTAATACGGCTCGTTTGATATTGACGAACTTCGCCGCTTATTGGCTGCCCGAGACTGCTGATGCAGCCAGCCCCGTGTCTGTTTGGCTCCTGCATGTTACCGCATGTTTCCTATTGGCCTGGCTGCCGATTATCAGAGCAGCCGCCTTACGCGGATTGGCAGTAGGTGTCTCCGCCATGTTGCTGGCCAGGGAAGCCATTTTGCTGGCGCGTGTGACTGAGTTCGCTGGCGTACCGGCTATTCCACTTCTGTATTCCTAAATATTCCATGGTGTGGTGTTGCAGTAACCTTCAAATGAAAGACGTCACTTCACAAGGACACGCTACCAATAAACACGAAGCAAAAATGCAGATGTGCAAGTAAGGCACTTGAACAAAGTGGGGCAAAATTCTTTTCGCAAAAAGTTCGAGGCTCTGGTTATCCGTAGAGGCACGAGTATTTCGCGTATTCATCTGGCAACAGCCAAGACTTCTCAGTACTATACGTGTACTGGCTGAAGACGAATATCCATTGGCTTCTAACAGTACAAACGTGTAGTACGTAATATCCCCATGACTAGAGGCACGAGTATTTCGCGTATTCATCTGGCAACAGCCTAGAATTCTCAGTTCTATACGTGTACCGTCTGAAGCCAAATATCCATTGGCTGCTAGTATTACAAACGTGTAGCACGTGATATCCCAACGACTTGTTTCCTTATTTGTAACAGGCTTGCCGTCGTCAAATGTGTGTTAAAACAGCTCTCGTCTAATCACAGAAGGAGGAGTGAAGTATACGATATTGACGTTTAACCTGGCCTAAAATCAATACGCGAAATAATCGTGCCTCTACCCATGACTTGTTTCCTTATATATATATAGGGACGGAATTTATTGTGAAAAGATTTTTGCCCCACTTTGTTTCAGTGCCTTAAGTGCACACCTGCACCTCAACTTCATGGCTACTGACTGTGTTTTTTTGTGCAGAGTCGTTATTCATTTGACCGTGCCAATCAGTACACTGATAACTGCCACACATCACGTCTGTGGTTTGCGGTTTTAACCTCCGCACGCTGGGTGTTACGGCATCCAATCACTGCTGGCCACAGAGCAGAGCTGCAGGTGCGCGCGTAAGGCACTGAAACAAAGTGTTGCAAAAATATGTTCGCGAAATTCCCTATCTCTACTTATTCATCACTGGCTTGCAGTCGTCAAATGTTTGTTAAAACCGTTTTCGTCTTATCACAGGAGGCGTGAAGTATACGTTATTGACGTTCAACCTAACCTAGAATCAGTGGCGGCTCGTGGGTTGTTATCAGGTAGGGCTGCAGTTTCCAAGAGCTGTACAGGGTTGTGCGCTGTTTGACTCTACAGCCACTACTGACACGCTGATGTGCAGGTGCCCCTTACTACTGAGTGGTTACAACACATCTAGTAGCCGGCAAATATTTCATGGTCGTTGGTCTACGACGCGTTCATCAAGAGTGTACAGTTCCGACTGTCTGCAGCCCCACCTGGCAACAACCCACGAGCCGCCACTGCTTCGAATCAATGGGCGAAGTGAAAACTGGATGTTGCGACACATCTCGAAGAGCAGCTACCACTGGACCTCTCGAACACGTGTGCGCGGGCTGTGGTTCCGTTCCAACCCGCCTGCTTCGCTTTCACTTCAGAAAACTTTTAACAAGTGTGACGTTCCCGCCATAAACCGTCCTCCGCTTCCATTCTTCTTTCCTTTTGTGAGCGGCGAGCACTCCACTAGAACGTATCCACATCGTCTGCTTTTCTATTGTATCAAGAGGAATAGTTTTATTGCAAGAACATCCGTTCCTTTATGTTCTTTAGCATACAAAGTCAAAGGTGTAAAAATACCTGACCATTTTATTTATTTTATGAATTCCCTTTTTATCAATTCATATCTAACAGCCGGAAGTGGTAAACGGTGATGGATGACTATTAAAATATAGAATATCAGAAGAGTTACGATTTTAAATTAACACGTTATTTAAAAAAATTTTAACTCTTTCTGTAGTAAGAATACCTTTTTATGCATTAAAACCAATTTTTAGTTTGCAATTATACTGTATTCACGATAAGAAAATGTCTACAAAAAAAGTTTGTATTTAATGAACCCTTCATGTATAGACGCACTGATTTTAGGCAAAAAAAGGATTTTGCACCACTTGGTTTAAATGCCTTACGAGCACATCTGTAGCTCTGCTTCATTGTTATAGGCAACGTATCTGTGTGTAAAGGTGTCACTCAATTGACTGTGCCAATCAGAATAAGGATAATGCGACACCACACAACTGCGATACTTGTGGATAGGGAAAGGAATATTTCGCGAGTTCGACGACATGCGTGTTGGAATCCATTGTCCTATCTATACACAAGCCCCGACCATTAGTCCATTAGCTGCTACTCTCTGGAACAACACACAATGAACTAATGGACCGGCTCGAGTATGCATAGGATAGTGGATTATAACACGTCGGGCATTGAACTCGCGAATTATTCCTTTTTCTACTTATGGATAGAGGCTCGAGTATTTTGCGTATTGATTGTAGGTCAGGTTGAACGCCAATAACCTGTATATCACTATAACTTCAGTGATTAGATGACAGCTGTTTTGACACACCTTTGGAGGTTGCAAGCCAGTAGTAAACAATAAAATAATTCCTGGCGCTACCCAGTTTTACTGTTAGGAGCCAATGGATATTCGACTTTGGCCAGTGTGTGTATAGGACTGAGAAGTCTAGACTGCTACCAGGTTAATACGCGAAGAACTCGTGCCTCTACTTATGGACCCTTGTTTTTCGCGAAAATAATTTTACCCCAATTTGTTTCGATACCTTACGTCCACATCTGCAGTTCTGCTTCGTGGTCAGCGATTGGATATTTTAACTCTCTTGAGCCTTGGGATTCTACCGGCAAATCACAGACGTGTGGTGTTTGCAGGAACGTTATGGTAATTGGCTCAGTCAAATGAGATACGATTCTTTACATAAACACGATGCCAATAACTATGAAGCAGAACTGCAGATGTGTCTGTAAGGCACTGAAACAAAATGGGGCAAAATTCTTTTCGCGAAAAACAGGGTTCCCTAGCGATACTGAACAGATCATGTCCAATACATTCTAAAAATTCAAAAGTGTCAATTTTTTTCTATTTGAACGTGGTATACTTATTCACGAACTGTGATTTACTTTCGCTACGTTTCCAAGTCTCGACTCGTATTACAGGCCATTACCACCTCATGAGCGGCTCCCGCCGAGCTAATTTACGTCCTTGAGAGGATACGACAGGTCGGTCGAAGCGTTGACAGCGTGATTGGGCCGGCACGATCGCCGGACATGGCCCACTCCTGGTGCTGCCCATAATGGCCGCCATCTAGAGAGGCAACCAGGTTCATAACTCACGTTTGTCCTACTTTGCATAAGCCATTACCGGGCTGCATGCACCCGCGCTATAGGACCTTCACGGTAAATTGAGAACTTTACTATACTCTGTCCACTTTAAGGTTACGATAAAGTGAGTGTGAGATTTTGGTCAGCGCTCAACATCGAGATCTTTAGCGCTGGTGAGGGGTGAAATGAGTTGGGTATGGAGCAGCACCGGAATGAAGAGGCGGGGGAAACGGGAGATCCCCGAGAAAGCCCGCCGACCAACGGCATCGTCTGGCACGATTCCCACATGCGAAAATCCGGGGGCCGACCCCGCCGGGAATCGAACCCGAATCGCCTTGGTGAGAGGCGAATGGGTTGCCCGTTCCACCTCTGTGCCCCATTTCGCATCCCACCTCCCCCAAAGTATAATTTGTTTTGACAGAAACCTTCGTGGGCACACACACGACTTACCAACAGTTTTTTTTTTATAAAATTAATTTTTTTGCACCCCGTTCTACCCATATACACCATCTTGACCCCCCCCCCCCTCCAAAAATCAGTTTTTTTTTAACTTTGCGGAACTCACCAAAGTTTTTTTTTAGCTTTTCTCCTTAAGTTTTTGGTGTCCCGTTCTGCTCCTCTACTTCATTAACTAAATATTATTGGTATCCTTAACTGTCCCTCTACCTCTTTTTGCCTCTCCCCCTCCCCAATTTTTTTTTCAGAAATTTCATCGCAATCGGATGACTGGTATAGAACCGAATAGAAGACGAACAAACAAACAGTAATGTATATGACATAAGCTAGCAGTCCGCCCGTGGCATTGCCCGCGTTTATTATTCGTAATATCATTATTAAACGTCACTGAGGATGTTAGGCGTGCAATGGATTCCAGGCAGCTAACAATAATGCCATTAATCGACTTTAGTAAGGCATTCGACTCATTTGACCACGACATACTTATTGCAAAACTAAGATTTCTGCTCAAATTTTCGCAAAGTGCATGTGAATGGGTAAAATCATATTTAAATTATAGGTATCAGTGTGTTGTAGTTAATAAGGTAAATTAGCGATGGTGCACTGTTGTCAAAGGGGTGTCTCAAGGTTCTATTCTAGGTCCCCTATTGTTCTCGTTATTTATAAATGATGTACCAAAATGTTTTTCGCGTGTGAAATATCATATGTATGCCGATGATCTGCAGATGTACATATCGTCTTCTCAGAATGAAATTATATCAACTATAAGCAAAATTAATTTCAATCTTAAAGCGGTTAGTATTATTGGTCCGTGGCGAACGGTATAAAATAAACCCATAATAAACTCAAGGTATAATAATTGGGTCACTCTTTTTAGTTGCTGCTGTTAAAGAACTCCTGCTCAATGGCCGAATCATAAATTTTTCTGGTAGTGTTAAAAATTTAGGTGTTAAGATTGATGAATCTTTATCCTGGGCCGCTCATACAACTTATGTCTGTAACAAAATCTACAAAACTTTGCACTCTCTAAAGCGCTTTAAAAAAATATTTCCTGAACGTATTAATTTGCTACTTTTTTCATACTCTTATACTTCCATTGATTTATTATTGCGAGGTTGTGTGTAGTGACCTTTCTGAACATCTTAACATACGCTTACAGAGACTGCAGAACATCTGTGTCCGTTTCGTTTTCAATTTAAAATCCAAAGATAATCTTAGTGAGCGGTACAATAATGGTTGAATTTGCGAGGCACAAGAAAATTTCACAGTTTATTGCTTTTAAATAAAGTGCTGCACGACAACTCCCCTGGTTCCCTACGTAATCGCTTCAATTTCCTTTCTCACTCACATGAAGTAAGCACTCGTTGAAAAACTGATGATAAATTATTAATAAAGTCCCATGAAACTAATTAATTTTCTCACTCCGTTAGTGTCTCGGCTGTCAGACTCTGGAATGAGCTGAGTCAGAACATTCGTGGCGAGGACTATAACTCAGTAAATAAAATTATCAATATCTCCGTCAACCAATTCAAGAGGAAGCTGTTGCAGTGCTGGCTACTGCGCGACCACGATCTCCAGAGCTAACATCTTGAACGAATGCTTGTACGAATGTACATGTGACTGAACTTAGTGTTAATTATATACTTCTTATTATGCTGTATAAATTAAAACCATATTAAAGTTTTCAAGTGCCTGTTCAGACTTGGAAGTGTGCGGCATGTCAATGTATAGATAATTAATGCTACCCGGATCACTAGTATTCTATGAATCCTTACACTGCTATACGACTTTGTATTTTGAAGTGATATGTAAAAGTATTTCCTTCTTAACCACAACGCTATGGCATGATAGGCTATTCGCCGCGTGAGTCGCTCTAGTATAGAGTTTCTTTTGTTTTTGTAGTCTACAGTGTTGTGAATGTGTCATTAGTAAAGTGTAGGTACAATGACATAAAACTTACTGTTCTTGTATTATGAAAACAAGCCTGTAAATTATTGCTTATCGAACTTCAAAGTACTCTCAACTCACTGAGAATAAATAGGAAAACATTCTTTCAACTTTTAATGCGTATAACTTTCTGTGCATAAAAGGTGTTATGCTTTTCTGGCAATTTTCCATGTCCTTTAAATTGTAACAAACAAGTGTGTCAGTTTTCCCATTCAACATAGCCTATAGTTTAGTTGCAAAGCAGTTTTTCCCATTTATTTTATTTTTATTTATTTTTTATTTTATTTCGTCTTTCATTTTATTGACGAAGTTAAGGCCAAAGGCCGAAGTGCCTTCTCTTACACTTAACCAAATTTTAAACAAATATCTCATGCACAAAGGTAGCAATAAAATGAGTTGAAATCTAACTAGAAACAATAGAAAATAGTAACTAAGAATATAAAATTGACATAGTTAAAATAAAATAAGCTGACAGCTGCGTCAAAAATTACATGAAAACTAATCTAAATCCTGGAATACACTTGCAGCTTACAGCGTACATTTTCTATAAGTTATTTAACAAACAAGATATATTTTTACCTTCTTCATCTCGCAAGTTCGTATTAATCCCAGTGACGATCGATCTCTTATGCCTAGGGGCACATGATTTGCACGAAAATATTTTGCCTCAGCTTGTGCACATCACGGTGGTATCATAAGGTCGGAATGAGGGCGAGGGAAGTGAAGCTAAGAGGGAAGGGGGAGAGATTGTCAGCAAATAATCCAGTCGTCATACTGCTTGAACCTCAAAAGTACACATCAGACTAGTATTTTTAAGGGAAGTGAATGTTATATGCTCTTTAATTGCTGTTTTATGTTGAAAACTCTATATTTTATGCTTGTTTACACACCTCTTAATTAATATTTCCTAAATTTTTTAATCAGTCGGACATATTGTTCATAGCCACGTCAAGCGTTTGTTTGACTACACACCCGGTGACATCCTCCATCTGGACCCTTCTAACATCTTTGATGCACATCTGCAGCTCTGCTCCATCGTCATTGGCAGCGTACAGACGTCACTTATTTGGCTGTGCCAATCAGAACAAGTTTACTACAACACCTCATTTCTGTCACATGCGAGTAGAACCTGAAGAAATTGAGAGTAAAAAACCCGATCACCACGAATGAGACCTGGCTACAGAAGTATACATAAAGATTTGAAACAAGCTGGGCCAAAAATCTTTTCACGAAAATCACGTACCCCTACTAATGTCCGTAAGCTGAAGGGCTGGGTTGGTTTTAAAGATGCCTTGGTAAAGCAGATATATATGTACAATTAAAGTAAATTTAACATTTTCATTTTATTTGTGTGCTTGAATAAAATAACTCTTCGCACGAGGGGATTTAGAAAAACTGAAAATTGCGTATAGTCCTATTGATTCTGGACAAAACATATTGAATACAAGTAAAAAATCTTGCATGGCCTTAAAAAGTAGTAGCTTTACTGTGGACTTCATGGTTTGTCGCAGTTTGTCATCACGCCTACAAATCACCCAAGATTTTAATTAGGTGACAACATCATGGGCCATTTTCGACTCTTCATTAATGCTAAATATTCATATATCGTCTCCCTCCCTCTCCTCCTCAGCTCACCAAACGAGTTCTTACTTTAAACCATGTGCTATTAATTTTCGCCATTAAAATATGCTCCTTTCACATGCCTGCGTATTTCTAAAAACTGAGTAGGTAGCTCAGAATAACTTAAGCTCCTAATAATTTCACTTGTAGGCCTATGTAAATTTATTAATAAATTTTAAAACGTTCAGTTTTTTTAATGCTTTAGAGTTGATATTTTCCCCTAGTGTTTATAATACTTATACATAGTAGTTTAGGCATATCAGTCTTAATGAACCACACATTTTAGTGCAAATGTGTTTTAAAAAATCATATTACCATCGATAGCAGTTATTAGCCTACTGGACACAAAGTTTTTTAGTGCACGTATTTTACACGAATTCAAGAAAATTTTTGATTGTATTACTTTAGAAACCCAAACGACAAATTTCTAATCAGCAGTAAAAGTATGACCAAAAATTTTTGAAGTGGATTATTCCACTATGTTTATTATTATAATATTAATGTTGTTACTACTATTATTATTTTGTTTCACCCTACTTTGAAGTATGTCAGATCGAACTCTTTTTAATGATGTGCGCCTTTCTTTTAGTACAGTATTGTTTGGTTATATCTGATCTTGCTTTCATTTCTTCTTTAGGGATTTGATTCGTTTGTTTAGTTTTCTATTTTACACGGAACCTATCTTTCTGGACTTTAATATTTTTGTGACAGTATTGTCTGTGAAAATATTTTTTTGTGATTTTGAGTTCTATTAAGTCCTTCGTTTCTTAAACCAATATTGTTTTTTTTTGTTTTTTTTTGTTTTTTTTGTTACGGAATTAATAAAATATTTTTCTTGTTGGTCTATTTGGGTTCATTCTAAGGGTGTGTCCATAAATCAATCGATTCTTTCCCTCATTATGTTTGAGAGTTTTTCGGTTTTTTGTAAACTGTTTGGTTTTGCTATTAATATTGCAGTTGTTTAAGAGGTTTATTCAGTTACTATGGCAACAAGCCAATCTTCAAACTTACAAACAATGCAAACATTGTCACACCTTATATGGACAGTAAGCCTTCAGCGACACCGGAATGGCTAAAATTCCCAGAAGTTGTGACTAGCGACATCTTATCAGTCGTGCACGGACTCTGTTTGAAGCTCTACACGTGTCGTGTGTGTCATGAACGACGCAAGAGTTACTGGAAGTTACTGTGCGAGCCATGGTTTTACGTAACTACACAAGAATGGTAAACTGCAATGATAATACGTACTGTACATACGTAGGTGCCGACTGCATAAATCCGAACACTGGATTTCTCCAGGCCATAGGCGTGCGCGGTAGTAAACTTTTTTTTTTTGGCAGGGGGGGGGGACAATATATCCAGAGGCCGATACGTTGATAACCTCTTTAAAAATAAAGAGGAGGAGAGGGTGTTCCTCCCCTGGGATAGTTTAGATTGCAAAATGTAAATTAGAGACAATTTAAACAGTTGTTATATATAAACTTTAAATGACTGGATTTATTTGCTTGGACATACTCCATTGCGAAATTGTTTTCTTGTCTTATTTTTATTTTTAGTTTTCTTTTGACAGTCATTTATTTCGCAATGGAGTATGTCCAAGCAAATAAATCCAGTCATGCACTCCCACTGCACAGTTCTTTCAAAGATCATATAAACTTTAAATATTCCGCTGGTAGGAGTGTTAATATTTTTACTTTATTTTGGGGGGGGGGAAGACATGTCCCCCTCCCCCCTCCACTAGGCATGCCTATCTTCCAGGAAATTTCACAAATTCTTTCTGTTTTCAGTCACGTGATTGCCAAATATAGCCAGATAATTTGTGATACAAAAAGTTGAAACTTAAATCATTTCCGTATACGAACATTGAGATAAATGTTTACGAAATATTAGTTTGAATATGGCGAAATAAATATTAACTTGAGCTAACAAAATATTTAACTAGCAGAATAAAACACCGAAAGCAACACAGCTGATTCTGTTGACCGAACAAAGAATGTACCATAGTTTACTTGGTATACTGCTTATACAACATGTAATAATTAGTTTGGAAGTATACATAGATGTAGATTTTGTTGCGCCAACCTAACTTAACTGTTTGTGTGCGCCATTTAGAAAGTTATTAGCATTATGGCGGTAACTGTAAGTATCTTTAAGGGTTATGATAAGGTAAGATGTCGAGGGAACCACTGAAATTCTCAATCGTCGATCAAATCTGAACTACTCATCATAATTCGATGGGACTTTATGTCGAGTAGATATTTTATTAGTGGACGTCTTTTTATACAGCACTAGTTAGAAGTATAATTTGTTTTCGAGTAAAAATTAAAAACAATTTTTGGAAAAATAAGGGTTTGAAACCATAAAATCTATACAAGTGGAAAACTATGTATATTTTTTAGTACGATAATATCTATGTCTGTACGGTTTCCAAATTTAAAAAATACTCGTATTTTAATTTGAAAATAATTTTAACGTTCGTGAACCTCTGCGCCAAATGTTTTGGGATGGTTAAATTTTTTTCACATCAAACACAAGTATTTTTTAAATTCGGTGACCTGGTATCATAAACTAAATCGCAAAAATTACAGTTTTCCAGTGTTGTAGATTTTGTGGTTTCAAGTCATTTTTTATTTTAAAAATTACCTGTTTTTAACTTTTTACTCGAAAGCAAATCATACTACCGCTTAAATACATAGTTCTATATAAACTGTGTTTTCTGATAAGTACGTCAGGGGGTCGGTAGTTTTTCTAGAACAACAAGTTGAACACATTACTTCACAGAGACACGTAACCAATATCCATGGAGCAGAGTTGTAGGTGTGCACGTAAGCCACTGAAATTAACTGGAGCAAAATCCTTTTCGCAAAATGTTTATGGCCCAGCCAATGAATAATTTTTCTAGAAACGTTAGAAGTATTTCTACGTAAAAAAATATGTCAGGTTATTATAGGTTAGGTTACCTGACAATAACAACATTAATATCATATTGCACAGCAAGGGGATCGGCGCGGCGTAGCCACGCCTCTATGCGACCTAGTTTACAACCTCCAAGCTGTGTCTCCCACGCTAGCTCAAGGTTGCTGGCTAGCTTTCATCCCTTGCTTTCCAACTTTCTCTTCCCTGCTGAAAAATTCAGGTTTTCTTTTGGACACACGCTAGATTTCAAACAACTGTAATTTCGAGTCACTTTCACAATTGTTCTTTGACTTCCTTCAACACCTCCTGGAGGACGCAGAGCCAATAATACAGAAGTAACTAAGCGCTGGTCCAATAACGTGGTTCCACTCTGTCAGTAAACAACCAACAATCAGCTGCTGTCTTCCTGAATACACATATAGTCTTGGAGGCTAGCCTACACGTCATTGAACCCGCGAATTTTTTCCGTCTCTAGCTAAGGATTAGTTGGTCGTGACAAAATTTAACACTCCTTTCAAACCATGGAGGTAAGAGTATACAAGAGATGGCATTTTGGGAATTCCTTACGTATATAAGCCGGTTTTGTGAGAACAATGCGTTATTGTTGACCAACACACAGCATCGAGTAAATCGAGTAAGATTTTCGTAAGCGACTCGTCGTATGTTCTGGTACTGTATAATGAACAGATTTGAATGAAAACGGTTACGTGCGTTGCATTTGGGTGTGAAGAGAGATCAGGTACGTGAAATACTTCTGCTACTGTTACATTTCATGAGTTAAAAAGCCATGTTTATATTTGCATAGTGTAAATTATGTGGTTAATCAACTGTTTATGTAGATAAACCTTGTGAACTAACCTGAAAATACGGCCACTGTTTATTTACGCATAGCTAGAGCCACGATTTTATGGCGAAAAGATTTTTGCAACATTTGGTTTAGATGCGTCATGTGCACACCTGCAGCTCTGCTTCATCGTCTGTGGTTGGATGATTTTACTCTCACTTGCCTTGGCAAATTATAGACGTACAGACTCACAATAATCTTATTCTGATTGGTGCAGTCAAATGAGAAACGTGTCTGAACAAAAACACGCTGCCAATAACCTTGAAACAGAACTGCCGATGTGCACGTGAGTCACTGAAACAAAGTGGGGCAAAAATCTTTTCGCGACAAAATCGTGGCCCTACGCATAGCCTATGTACGTCACTTAAGCAACTTATTGCTAATAGCAATAAAATAAAAAAAATGCACACAAAATGTTAAATAAATAGCAGAAACTAGCATAAATGTACTAAGTTCAACAACGGTTTCCGTGCACAAACAGTAGGTGGTCTCGGTACTCACAGAAATGTGTTCCAAAACGTAATCATGTTGTAGAGTTTTAATTTTATTTCAAACATTTGTTCTCCAATCAACGTAGACTGCGATGAACACGGCACATCTGCTATTCGATAAATCATTTTTACTCTATTACTCTTCAAACTTCAGGTAAAGTACATTGGCTCTTATGGCGGAAACAATGTTTACGGGCTACAGTGACCACGTGTATAAACGTTCTGCAACAAGGGCACAAATACACTGACTCCAAGTGTTTGGGGAGTATACGGCATGGCCACCCCCTATTTCAAACCATGCACCTCACGCCAGTACGCAAAACCAAATGAAATAAAAATTATATGATACAAATTATTGTAATTGAGTAACACGCAACGAACAATCCTGATTACAACGCAATTTCAACTGACTCTCTACGACTATTCTAACTTAAATATGTATTTACATTTTACATAATACGGGGTCATTATTAAGAGTTTGTGTACCTGGCGCGTGAGACGTGCTGTAGAGTGGTACGGAAAGTATTTTTGCTTGTGTAACTATTAAAAATGTTTCCAATGTGTTTGTCTACGAAAAGAAGACACACTTCAAACTGTATCCCTATGATTTTAAAAATGCCGTCCGTTAACTAAAAGCATGATTTCCAAGCTCCTCAAAAGTGCTAAAAATGACTTTTTCACGTTGCTGTAGCTGAGAAAATATCAACCGCAATCAGAAATCTAAATCATAGAAACCTGCATTGGACCTTACCACACACTTTCCACAAATAAAGTAACATGGTCTTCGCTTGAAGTCCCGTTGAAAAACGGTTTCTACGAAAACACTGCTCGCTAGTTTATCCCTTCGCGCCTAGAGGCGATAAGGTGCTTAACGGACGTGTTATATTCGACTTATCGCCTTCTCCGTTTCCGTGCCTCAAACTAAAAAAAAAAAAAAAAAAAAAAAAAAAAAAAAAAAAAAAAAAAAAAAAAAAAAAAAAA
>PNEQ01019071.1:0-15256 GCA_003012365.1 Medauroidea extradentata
TTTTTAGGCTTGCAAACGTAAAACATAATATACAGATTACCGATTGTTTCACATCATTTCGGCAATGATACTCAAAGTAATTTCCAATCCTTTTGAATGTGTATATACTCAAAACGGGCAAACGTACGAATATTATGCAACCAAATATGCAATTTGGCGGCGAGAACCTAACTCTGATGCCACCTGTTGGTGGAGTTTTAAACTGTCTGAAGCACGGAGCAAGCTGTATCGACTACTGCGACTCGAGGTCAACGATAGCGTCACATAATTCTCACGCCAATCAAGTCTAATTATAATGTATGTATGAATGTCAATAAGATCATAAGTAAATATTTTGAAGTGTATTAAATACAGACAGGTCGAGTTCGTCATATGTTCTTTCACTAATGTTGTATTCAAATAGGAAAATACATGGAACTACGTACAATATATAGCTACCAACCATACAAGCAGTAAAGTAACTCTTGTTAGTGGTGATGTATATGCAGTAACGGCTAGTGATTTTTTTCAAAGGTTAAATCTTTAGTGCTCACTTTATTCCGAATGGCCTATACCACATAACTGCTTTAGAGTTAAGTTGAATAGTTATTATATCATCAGTATTATTGTTATTATACATAGCGTGAGGACAGAACATAGTGATTTTAAAAAATGTGGTGTAGGGAATGGGAAAATGACACACGTGTTGGTAAGGAAGGCTGTAAAAGAGAAGCTGCGGGGCCGCTGATTCTCAGTGGCGCCTAGATGCATAAATCCGACCCTGACTACGTGACACCACCAAAATGAGTTAGTCGTAAATCCTCAATGAATGAACAAATTTCCAATATTTTTGTTTTAACAAATACATTTTAATATTTATATTTCAACCATGTGGATTAATTGAAAATTAAGTTCAATTATCTAACTCCTAAAATACACATATTTTTAAAAATGTAAGCTTATAGGACAGTAAGCCAGTGCCAGCAGAGTAAAATACGATCAACAAAGTGCAAGTAACTATTATAAAACGAGCCGAAAAAGAAATTTAATAAATCAATTTTACTGGGGGTGAGTGATGGAGAATAGGGCCTACGAGACCAATTGATTAACAACATGTATGTCGTATTTTTATAGTTTTAATTGCGAATTTTTCAGATTACAGAATGCAAAACATTAAATATTAATCATCAAATCACCACAATGTAAGTTTTGTGCCTTGTAAATAGAAAATAGTATACATTTCATCCAGGGGCATCATTTCAGATTTTTCTTGGAGGGGGGCAAGATTTTTTTTTCGGCGGCAGTAACCTTGTTGCATCTTTTTTATTAATTAAGCATGTATAAATTAGAAACTTTAATAATAAAACTTCAGTAGTATGTGTTTAAGTTAGCATAATTTAAATAACAATATACAACAAATATATTTTATGCACTTAAAATTCCAAATCCAGGGAGGTGGGATCATTTTCTCTCCTCCCCCCCCCTCATTAAATGACACCCCTGATTTGTGATTTCATCTACATTAACAGGTCGGCACATGAAGAGGAATTATTATTCTCGCTTATAGTGTGGCAACACTTTATTATCTGAGATATCTCAATTTCCTTACCGTGTAATGCAAACGAAAAATCCTCAGATTTTACTCAAGTTCTCTTAAGTTTCACCTTTACCTTGGGGATTTCCTCACATGACTCTGCCTCGCCCTCCCCCCACCTTCAAAAATAAAAAGAAGTTATTTATTCGCACTACTGGCACGGCCCGCGCGATTAGATGAGTCATTATCCCGCCGCCGCCCGCGACGGGGTTCCCGCAGCCACACACAGAGTGCAGCACGCGCTGATGTACGGCGCGGCAGGTCAATTACTCTGGCCGCCTTATCTATGACCCGCAAGCCCGCCCTGCCTGTTCGTTTTATCGCCGCGGAGCTGCGCTGGAGGAGGGGAGAATATTTATACCGGCCCCTACACTCCGTTATTGCTCGAGACGATGCTCTTCTGTTCGTGCTGCGCTCACACACACGCTCGCTCGAAATAACCGCCCTCCCGCGCAGTAATCCGCCGGTCTAATCGCCCTGGGAGGGAGGAGATTTAACCGCCCGCACCGGTTGTTACCGGCTGCGGATGTGGAACTACTTAGTGTTTGGAAAATTTGGGGGAGGGGAAACGCAGTCTCCTGTTTGTGTAATATCTTTGCCATCCCGAGAACAATGTTAGGGGTATAGCAGGGTAAACATAACTAAGGTTAATTCTACTACAGGTTAGAAAGGTCAATGTTAAAAGTTTGTCATACGGGAAATTTCTGCCGCCTGAGCGCTGGTATCAGTAATGGATGCAAACTGAGCAATCACAGAGCTTTCGTGAATTTTAAATTAAATAAAGTTAATAATTTAACACGCGAAACTGGATTATTTTTATTTCAAAATTAAATTAAATGACGTCTGTAATTTCCTGGCCTATTTAAATGTAATGTTACTACAGTTTCGTATTTTTTTCGTCCCTTAGCGATAGCAGCGAAACTAGCGGCAGAAATTTTCCCTGTGCCAAACTCTCCCATAAGATAACACATTTGTTTCTAACCAGTAGTAGAATTAACCTTAATATAACCAACTTCGTGATACTATGGCTTCGAACTTCAGTAACAGAAATACGTTAACATTTTAATTGTGTTCATGCCTCTTCTCTGTTGGTAAACTTAGGCGCTTATGAAAACGTAGTAGGTATAACCTACTCGGTAGTATTGGTCATATGACTTGATTATCTACTCAGTCACTTAATGATTAACGGCTTTTCCGAGCGTAAGTACATAAACCAACTGACTTAGTCAAATGAAATAATTCACAGTGAAATGACATGCCACGGACCTAACATTTATACACCCACAATGTAATATTTTGAATCTTTAAATAAATTCGAAAAGTACAGGAAAAAGTTACAAATTCAGCAATTTTTTAAAATGCAAATGTTGTTCACTCCTGAGTTTTTCTAATAACTTATTAATAGAGATAGGAGAATTTCACGAATTCCGTGATCTGCAATTAGAATCAAATATTCTATGCATACTCAAGCTCCGAGCATTTGTCCACTAGCTGCTACTCAGTGGAACAGAAGACAATGAACGAATAGACGGGGCTTGGGTATGCATAGTACAATGGATTCTAGCCTGCAGGTCATTGAATTGGCGAAATATTCCCATCCCTACGTATTAAGTAACGCAGCCCATGGCAGGTTATTTCACTGTGAATTAATTCGTTTAAGTAAGTTAACTGGTCACTATTTGCATGGCAGCATAACAAGCATACTTTTAATTTGATGCACCGTTATGAGAAAACTATGAAAGCTAAAACTGTTTTGTAAGAGGAAACTGTTTACACACAAGAATCGTTACAAAACTAATACTGTTTCGTAAAAATATAAATTACAGTATCCATAATTCAGTACAGAATTCCGTACCTAATTCAGTACAAGTAGCATTGCGACAGTGTGTACCGAAACTACGCTGATCCCGGACAGAATTCCGAACTTAATTCTACAAATAGAACCCGTCAAGTCAAGTGTAAAGAATGGTTAACTACAAATTTTACAAAACGTTTTTTTTATCATGTTGATGATGTAACCGTTTATTGTATGTATTTGATTTTGCAGTATGCAGCGAAAATAAGAACGACTGTGCATGGGCGTCACGAAGGGAGGGGCAAGGGGGGGCAGATGCCCTCCCCCCTGGAACTTGGTGACCCCTGCAAAAAAAGGTCACTAATTATGTCAGGCACTGTTAAAAGGTCTTAATTTGCGTCAAATGCTGCAAAACAATGGTCTGTGTCGTCAGACTCTGCAAAAAAGTATATTTTTGCTTATAATAGATTAGTTTTATGATAGCTAAACTTAAATTTCTAAATCTTTGCCCCCCCCCCCTCCCTTGAAATAATTCCTGGTGACGCCCATGCGACTGTATCTTTGATAAAGCGCGATTATAATGCTGATATGTGTAATACTCTTATTGCTATACAAACGTAAAATTAGCCTTGATTTATATGGGGTTAATACGGGTTGCATACATGCGCCTAAAATAATGGAACGGGGGATAGAAACATAATTTTATATTTGTATGAAACAGTGTTAATTTTGCAGACGTTCCTTGGGAGTACATTACACTCTTACAAAAAAATTTATCTCAGTCAGTTTTCCCACACTGGCACTTCAAAACTAAAAATTTGAATTTTTTTAGTTCATACACCCCCCGAAAACCAGTCAACATAACGAAACAAAATAATTCTCAGTGAAAGTACATATCACGGGCTATAGCTCTGCGTATATAAAAACTCAATACAGAGTATTCTTGTATTTAAAAAAAAATCTGAACGTTGCAAAAGATTTAAAAAATTTCAATTTTTTTTTTAAATACAAAACATTATTTGAATGGGTTTTTATGAACGTAAAGCCCTGCTCAGTGACATGTAATTTTTCTGTGAATTATTTCGCTTAATTATGTATATTGGTTTTCGGGGGTTGTATGAACTAAAAACACGCAAATTTTGACTTTGCAATGCCATTATGGGAAAACTGGCTGAACAAAAAAAAAAAAAATTTTGTAAGATGAAAATGTACTCCCAAGTATCGTCAACGAAACTAACACTGTTTCATAAAAACACACGTTCCTGTTTAGAGACGGGAAAAATTCGCTGGTTCATTGACCTGTAGGCTAGCCTCCAAGAATATATGTGTGCTCAGCAGACAACAGCTGTTCATTAGCTGCTCGCTGATACAGTGGTATGGGCCTGTATTTAGATAAATTGTTATTATTGGCTCAGCGACTTCCAGGAGTGGTCAAATAAGTAAACGGCCAATTGTGAAAGGGACACGCGCTTACATTTGCTGGAATTCTAGAATGTGCGTAAAAGAAAGCGTGCATTTTTCAGGTCCCTAGATATGTTCCATCTTGAACGCCCTTAATCGCCGTCGCTCTCGAAAGACAACCATGGGTGACGATCTTTGCGGGAGGTGGAGTTACTGCTTGACAAACCTAAGTGTAGCCCCGGGTAGGGGAGGTAAGAGCGCTAGTGTTCCGAGGTCGCCGTGTGATGGCAGTGGAGGGGAATGTCTTGGAGCCCTCCCTGTACACTCCATTCATATTGTAAGCGGCCAGCTGTAGTAGGTCTAATAGGCCTGTGCAATGATACACCTTGCGGTGCCATAACCATCTTTAGTAGAAGGCCGCGGCCTAAGATCTGGCAACCCTGCTAGGAAGGGTTATTTTGACACTTCTTTTGTCTCGCCAAAGGCAGTGGCTTCTCCTGATTCGCTGGTATGTAGAGCAGAATAACGAATCAGGTACAGCCATTGTTTTTGGAGAGCTACAAGAAGTGTTAAAGTGACTATTCCTGGCAGGGTTGCTAGATCTAAGACCGTGGCCTTCTACTAAAGACGGCTATGGCGTTGCAAAACGACACGATCTGGACAACAACTTATTATAGATCGTTCGGAATAAAGTGAGCACTAAATATATAACTTTGGAAAAATCATCACTAGCCATTAGTACACGTATTTCAACATTTACAATAGTTAACCAATTGCCGAAAGTAGTTCCGTGCTTTGTAATATATAAATACAACAATACTGACATGAAATAAACTGAAAAATGCATATTTTAGTTTCATATAGTTAATTAACTTCATATAATCAAACTATGTAGGTTCCTACCGACTGCATAATTTATCTTACACGCGCAAATGTAAAGTGGCGTGTACAGATAGGTTAGACATTTCCTGTCGTCAGCCGCCACGCGCGGAAAGATACGAATTGGTTGAAAATAAAAATTTATCAGGGTTTTTTCCGAGTGCTCACTTTATCCCGAACCGTGTGTACTCACTGGTTGTCGAGACTGTACGCACTGCTTGTCACGACGGCCAGGCTACTTGCTCGCTATTGGCTGAGAGTGTAGCGGTACAAAGGAGAGTAGGAGGATGCGGTATGTAAGAAAGGGGGACGATTGTAGTTCGCATATTTTCCGAGGACACACTTAGGTTTGTAGAGCAGTAGAGACCAGGGCCCTGACACTCCATAGGACGCTTTGGGTCACTAATTATTGAGGTCGCACAGCCGTCGCCAACACTGAAACCAAATTCAACATTACGGGTATTTTGATATTTTAATCTAATGAACTGCGCGATATTTTTATAAAGAAACTTAACATATTTACATGTTTGAAAAGTAGTTTTATGAGTCGTTAAATGAAAATTACCTATTAACCGTTTAGTATCTGTGCTCGGTATTATTTCGTTGCACAGTTGTTAGCTTGTTCTTCTTTTTCCAGCTAACCATGTTGTATTATGCCACCATGTTTATGCCTCGTGTTGTGTGAGAAAATGTTGACGCCGAAAACTCGTAACTTGTGTTTGCGTGCTGTGCCAAACGTGCTACATTATTTCTCTAATGCGCTACTAAAATTTTTATGAGATAAAAAGTATTTTCGAAAATGACCGGATTTTGAGGTCGTGTTACGGCGGTGCTTTAGACCTACCGTAAATTTTGTGTTGCATACTTCATTTTATTATTATTTTGTTTGTGAATTGTGTTAGTGTATCGTTGAATGGGCGAGTGAGAAATGCCATCACTGTAATTTGGTTAGGTATGTTTAAAGGGCGGAAAACGTACGAAGTATGCTTTTTGTAACGGTTGCCTTTCAAGACTTTTTCGTAGTTTTTCATTTTCAGCGTTTGTGTTGTATATAATTACGCTCAAATGTGACGTTTATATCATTTCCGCAACGTATTTCACCGTTTTTGTAATGTCACGATTCTTGTTATCGTCGCACGAAAATATGTCCGTTAAGTTTTAAGTTCGATATTTTTTTTTTTTTCGTGTTAAACGTTGTATTGTGATCCGTCATATATTCTGAAGAAATACAATGTCATGCCATGGGATGATGCAAATTTTGTAGAGCACAAACATGTATGAGAATAATTTCTGAAGTTTTGAAAGAATTCACTTTACCACACACAATTAAAAATAAATAAATAAACTAAGGCGATAAACACGGAACGTTCCTCACATTCAATAAATAATTGCCCCGAAGCTTTTTTTTTTTTTTAAATAATAAGCATAACCTCAAACCCAATCGCCCCTTCCCACCTCTCCAAATCAAAACTGTAGTGTAGCCAACCTCAACTTTTCGTCACAATAATTTCATCATTTATATTTATTTGGTTGGTACTACATTTGCGGCCTGATGACCGTTTTCTGCTCAATTTAGCACGGGGGTAGCATAAGGTCTGAATGTGGGCGAGGGGTGTGAAGCCAAGAGGAGGGAGAGGTAGATACCAAATTTGTCAGTTGCCATACTGATTTAACCTCAAAAGTTCACATCAGACTGGTATTTTTTATGGTAAATTAATGTATTATGCTCTTTAATTGATGTTCTTCTAACTAAAATGTCCTCAATTTTTTAATTAGTTGGCCATATTGGTACCAACCACGTCAAGCGTTTGTTTGGTTACAATTCCCGGAGACATGCTCCATCTGGACCCTTCTAACATCTTTGCAATTTAGTGACTCGACTCAATGCGTGGGAGTGTCGCCTCTTTACTTGCTCTGTGGTAGAGAATATACTCCCTGGTCGAGATATGTGCGCGAGTGTAAGGTATCACTGGCAGATCCGTGTCGACGTCACGATGACTAGCGTCCCCAGGGCGGGCAGATGACCACGTGGCTTGTGTACATGACGAGTGCAACCCCTCGAGGGTATGTTTCTCACACCCCAGCGAGCACCCACGGCGACCTACCTTGTTTACAGTCCGCCGTGTCCATACCTCACACCCTGACAGAGCATTAATCATTTCCCCCGCGAGATACAGAGAGAGACGACGAACTCGGCCGCTGCTTTGGGGGAGGTCTCTCCGGGTCCCCGCTGAGGAGGGACAAAAAAATTAAATACTACACCCCCAACCTCCTCCCGTCGTTTCCCCCCCTTAGTTCTCAACAGCCTGGTGTCATTACAATTTACAAAGTGGTTACTTCCCTCTCCCTACCCTTCCCCCTTTCGTCTCCCATGTGTGTGCCTCGCGTGCGTGCCAAGATAGCGGGATAAACATCTGGATATGCATAACTCGGTTGTTGGTGGGTTATGGGAGCGGTGCGGCAGGGGAGGGGAAGCGGGGAAGGTAAAACACGAACATTATGAAACCATTTAACTCTTTCCTCCGCTCTCGCTCCGGCGCGCGATGCTTGTGCCCACCAGAAGTGAGTCCAACCAAGTGGGAGGGGAAGTGTTAAAGGTGGGTGTAGCAGTGGTGTTTTCCTCTCTCAGCGTAGACCTCGCATGGTCTCCCATTACACGCGCCATAAATCCGGCCTGGCTCGCGGGGGTGTGGGTGGGGGGTCACCTCCCCACCATACCCTCTTCAGCCCCGCTCCTATCCTGATAAATAAAGCGGGCAGGCAGCTTGTTAGCACGGCCTCGTCGGGTCGTACATCAGTCATGGTCGCCGACTGGGGTGAGAGGGTGGTTTGGGGAGGGGGAATGTAAAATAGGGGGGGGATACCCGGCTAGCCCCGCGCCGCCAAGAGTGTCACGTGACCGCGACATCTTCGCAGGGGGTCCCCGGGTGTTCGCGCGACGGCACGCCCTCACTTCATACAAGATGATCTTGAAATGAGTGCGTCGATGCCGCATTCCGATACCGCTGGTGAGCACTGATTTCAATGACTGTCTGTCAGTGTTCGTCAGCAGTAACGGAACCGTATTAGTGGTCGGTAACAATTTCGTCACTGTCAGTTATTTGAGTTTCGGAACGACTGGCAGAGATGAATATGTAAATAAAAGAAAACTCATGTGTGAATACGGAGAGTAATTAACTATATTTTACATAATTTATTGCAGAGAAAAATATCACTTTAATTTCAGGTAAGTATAGATTGGGGAAGGAATATTTCGCGATGATCTACATGTTAAAATACGTCCTGTGTTTAATAAAGTCCTGACCGTTTGTCTATTAGATGATAATCAGTAAGACAGCTGAATTTTAACGATTATACGAAACTTGAGTATTCACAGGACAGTGTCTTTCAACAAGCAGGTCACTGTACACGCGAAAATTTACTATAACTATTGGAAGGACTTGACTTTTTATATCCAACCGATATTTTGCTCACTATTAAGAGTGCGTAATAGGTAAATAAACGCTGAAAACCATTGATTTCTACGCTTTTTTGAAGACAATATAGATAAAATACTCAATGATAATCTCAGAATATGGTACTTGCCAAATTATGAGGAAATATTTATCCAGAATTACAAACTTGTTACGCGTGATCTCTTGCGCCGCAGTTAAACGCACGAGGTTCCGGCGTCAGAGATTGTGCCTCAGAAGTTCGTAACACTGGAAACAATTTTGTTTCAAACGTTGGCTAAAACTATTGTCTAGGATTGCTTTTGTTTAATATACGCAAATTGGCTTCAAGAAACCTACAGTTATAGATGAATGCTTTTAGCGTTGAATTATGTACCACGCCCTCTTAAATTAAAATTACAAGCTTTGTGATTTTATAACAATGAATTTGTAGTTATTAATATGTAGCCCGTAAAAGAACATCGCTTGGAATATTACATAATTTTATAAACGAAATTAGCTAGAGAAATTTAAAATGCAAAATTTTAAGGGGGCCCTCTTCCACCCGATTTCCCCCTGGTTAACGACGCCAGTGCAAATACGAACATTCGCATCTCTACTTTTGTAATTTTCTGCGTGTATTAATGATAAGAGTATTTCCATTTGACTGCGCCGATAAAAACATGGTTGCTATGACACCAAACATATAACATATAGTCTGTTCTGGATAAACTGAGCACTGATTACAATTTACCGTGAGCCATTATGCCTCCATCTGTACTATTTTAAATATGAAAACTTCCATGTAACTAAAAATTAGTGTAAAAATTTCACAACTCTGAAAACTTAACTTAATGTAATTTACATGTAGTAACATGAATATAAAATTTTACTATGGTTTTCAAAACGCAAAAGCTCATTACACATGGGAAGCAGGCATGTTGATGAGATGTATGTTATTTAAAGTGTTGTATTTATTAAATGTGAATTTGAAAGATTATATAATTTGCATGATATTTACTTTTTAAGTAATGTAAATATAAGTCCGTCCAGTACAAAAGAAAAATGCTCATTCTAAACGTAAAAACAATGTTGCCATTAAAAATACAAAAAAATTATAAATAATAAAATAACTTTTTAAATTCACATTTTTATGAAAACACTCTCTCATAGACATTTATCCCTAAATAAAATAGCTTTAATTTGCCGCAAAGAAAAATTAAATACGTTGAATGGTTCCCGAGATATAGCTATTTAACAATTTTGTGAGTCGGCCATTTTGATGACGTCATAGCTGCTTATCAGTGACGAATAAGAAGTGGCTACATATCTTAAAATGACACCTTAAGCACTTACTTTCAGTGTACCAAGTTTCTCACTTCTATCATTAAACGCCGTTTTATTTCGCAATGCTGCTCTACTAAAAGCAGTAAGCAGAGCTGAAGACGTGCAGTGAAACAAGCTGGGGCCTTAATCTATTCACAAAAATATGGTGTCTCAAAGTATCAATTTAATATGAATCTCTCGGCCAGTGTCAACAATCACAATAACATGTGTAGCACCCGTGAGTTTTTAATATAAAATTAGCAGTCTACCGCGGCTTAGCTAGCGAGTATTTTTCATAACTGATCATATTTACTTTAAATTGAAAAACCTTTTTGTGCTCCAGATAGGTAATACTTACAGTCATCAAGTGTTAGATTAACAAAGCTGCTAGTTGAGCTAACTCTGCAGCAGGAAAAGTAGCTATAGCTGTCCACGCGAAAAGCAGTCTTAAGTTTGTTCCTGCCACTAACAGTGACTTCGCCTGGGCCTTATTTATAAAACTGCCAATTTGACGTTGTGTGGTATAGTCCAGTCACTTTAGGTAATTTTTTGTCAAATAGCGGAACAAATTTATAGATAGCTGAATTTTGGTAGCTACGTTCAAAAATTCATGTTGTTTAACATACTCAGAGTCCCAATCAATATCATGTGAGCTTTCCTTGCTGCGACCTTGAAAATACCTTAAAAATCAGTTTATTGCTTACATCTCATAGCAGGTAGCATTTACGGAAAATATACCTTGAACAAAATATATTGGAAGTTAAAATTCCTACAAAAATGGTCTTTATCAATTTTATTGTCAGACTACTTTGAATTTTATTAGTTTTCGCTTTTTTCGGAATTCTGAGAAGAAAAATGTTAAATCGGCGACTATACCGCAAAATCTATTTACCTTGAGCTACGATATAAGCATGGCAATAGAGCTAGTAATGTATAGTTAGGTTGCAATTTGTCGGGTAAATTATGAATATAAAATAATTTGACACACATATTGCGGCGAAATTATGTGTTAACATATAAATCGCAAGGTCTGTACTGTAGCGAAATGTAAATATAATTTGAGGTATAATCGCATATTTAAGAGTTTTCTTCCTAGAATTAATAAAAAAAGCGAAAAATAATAAAATTCAATATGGAGACTGAAACCGAGCCTTAAAATTCAGTGACCACTTTGGAGAACTTATCTCCACCCATGATAGAGGTAAATCGAACGGCATGTTTTTCTTACACGGTATCTCTAGTATTGTGTGCTATATAGTACATAATATATTTATTATATTAAATGATTACAAAGTGTATATATTATCTAGAAACAGAGAGTCCCAGGTTGTAGTGTCAAACCAAAGCTGGGAGGCAGAGGACCTCAAGGACTATCAGAAACACCTGCGGATATATATAGTCCGATAGTAAATAGTTTAGGAGTTACGAATTTTTTCCCTGTTTTTTTTTTTGTGCGTTACTCACAGTCTGACAGGAAGTAGGAACTGTAATGCACATACACTTGAATGTTTGCGTCAAAATAGTGGACAGACTGGTCAATCTTGTGTTGTGACATTTACCTATCAGTGTCGTAGCATCAGGTCTGTAAAATATCTAAAGACAAAATTTTGCGGAAAGAAAGCGTTTCCTTAAAATTTGGAAAAGCTTAAAAAAACAAAAAGTGTCATCGAACGTGTTTGGTAAGGATGGTCCAAAACTGTCTCATTTTACCGTCTGCGTACTATGAAAGTTTTATCGCCTTCATTTAATGATTTCGTAGTAAAAATTGGAATCGAAGTGTAGTATGTGCGAAAGTTGAATTACACGAGTAATAGGAAATGTGATAAACACATATTGAAATTGACAAGACATGTGTTTATTACAACAAATTAAAGAAAATGTTAAAAAATGGCGACTTCCTGCTTCAATGTAAATGCGGCATCGCTAGAAGACGTTCTCTTGCAAACGTCGGAATGCCATTATTTTTATGATTGCTTGAAGGAGGTAGGTTCTTACATCGTGTTTTGTGGCCAGCTGGTGGAACTTATAGGACCGTTTCAGAAGTCTACATTTCTTACATCAAGAAACACTCCAGAGAAATTGTGTGATTGTTTTTGATGGACATTTAGAAAATTACTGCAATACCAAAGCAGTAGAACAATCCTGAAGGTGTTCTAAAAGGGTTTCTCCAAACATTGACTTTTATGAGGATATGCATTTGACTGTGGCCCAAGAAAACCTTTTGTCAAACAATCATAATAAAACAGACCTGATATCTCTCCTCATGGAAAAGTAAGTTAAAAATGGAATCAATGTAAAACAAGCATATGGGGATGCCATTGGCTGTTAGGTGTTTGAGGAAAACTGTTCTATGGTTGAAAGGACATCGACCTTTTAGTTTTGTTGATTGCATTTGCACCTGCGACATCAGAAATACTTTTCTTGAAATTGGGAAAAGTTAAGGTGCAAACCACGCTTCGTCTTACAGACGAAATAATAAACCTATCACCAAGGAAAATATTACATTCCTACATGCTTTTACATGCTGTGATTGCATTTTTGCTATTTTCAATAAAGTAAAAATAGCATGAAGCAAATTGCTAGAAAAGAGAGACCTAGCCAATGCAGCTCAGACGTTTAAAATGGAAAATGCTTCACAAAAGGAAATTGCTGATACTAGAGAAAAAAATGTCTTGGTCTATATAGCGCACATGAAAAAGCCAAGTCACAACAATTATCGGTATATATTATTTAAGAACGGTGTTGTAGGTGTGAAATAAACAATTGCCAGCACTGCCACCCACACAAGACTGCACAAAATTTCACAACTTTCGTGTTACAGTTATTGAAAGGGATTGAGTTGCTTCCCCAAGACTGTGGCTGGCATGCAGAACCACGCTTATCTCCTACTGCATCAACATTATGACCAGCAACACGAAATATTCTGAACACAATTTTCTGTGGCTGTCTGAAAGGCTGTGGCACAGCATGTGGGTGCCGTAAAACTGGGTTAAAGTGTTCACATGTTGTGTGCACTGCAGTGGTGTTTCGTGCGACTACGCCAGGAAGCCAAAGATTGAAGGTGAAGTTATCGATATTGATGACCTACAAGAAACAGGTGTTCAACACAGTAAGTTTGTATCAGCCTTAGAGATAGTAGATTGTGAAGACAGTGGTAAAAGCAATAACGAATGTGAACACATAAGTGGTAATGAAATGGATGCTGGTAAAACATTATCAGCACAAAATTAAATAAGTGATGGGTCAGGGACGATTCAAGGAGATGCAACAAGAGTTAGGACTGCATTAATTTTCTAAGGTTTACAGCCTGAAATATTATATTGGTACTTGTAGATGCTAACTTCTATAAAGGTGTGGAAGTAAGTGTGACATTGTTGAGTCCTTTGAAATTGGTTTATAATTACTGCATTTTTTTAAAGGAAAAAGGGTGGCCTGACAATAAAATTTAAAAGGATATTTCTTGTACGAAATTTAGTTTCCAATATTTTTTGTACAGGGTATATTTTCCGTAAATGCTACCTATAAAGAGATATAAGCAATAAACTGATTTTTAAGGTCTTTTCAAGGTCACAACAAGGAATGCTCACATGGTATCGATTGGGACTTTTAGTATGTTAAAGAGCATGCCTTTATGAGCGCCTGTTCCAATCAAAATTCAGCTATCTATAAATTTTTTCCGCTATTTTACCTCAATTTCTTGGACCAGTAGTTACAAACTCTTAAACGTAAGAAGTAAATCGAATAAAAAACATCTGATTTATCCTGTGCATAACCATTGGTGACGGTGCCCTCTATTACATATTTACAAAATATTCGCTTGAAGTTTAATGCTATTATAAAGTTTTGGTGGGAAAAGGTTTCGCGGAAATGTATTTGGTGCCCTAACCTCGAGATTAGTGAAATGATATACCGTACGTGAGCTGATATTGTCGAGGAACCTAAGTGGAAAGTGAACTGCATAATCCAATTTGCCCCTTTTAAACGACTACATCCAAATTGCACTAATTCCATCTGCCTTGCAGTTTTTGTTTCTCAGAATTGAACGTTCACACGCAGCTTTTAACGGAATTCGAGCCCAGAACCTCCCAGAATGTTGACCTGGAGCTACAAACAACTGTGTCCCGTAACGTTAAAATTACTCATGAAAACAAATTAAAATTAGAAGATAAAATATTCATGTCCTGTGCTCATAGAGGTTGTATAACCGCACGTCTAGATAGATTACTGTAGAGCACGGTCGTATAGAACAGGTCTGGACACTCTCCTATCTACCAATGTATTTTGCTTGCTCCCCTTGTTGTTTGGCTGTATTTCGTCAAGTTACCGATAATGTTGTACTTTTTGGCGCTGTAATCCTGGCGGCCTGACTCAAGCTCCACCCACTATTTTCCATTATTAACATTACAAAGTAAATAAAGATTTCTGGAGCCATGATTTAAAATTGTGAGCGAAGGAAGTATATCATACATTGATAAAAATTCGTTTTGATGAATTGTTTATCTTAGTGGGTGGGAAGTGGACGGAGTTTGAGCTCGACCGCCCGGATTACAGTGCAAAAAATGTATAGCAAAATCGGTATAGGCCATTCGGAATAAAGTGAACACTAAAGATTTAACCTTTGAAAAAAATCACTAGCCGTTACTGCATATAAACCAACATTAACAACAGTTACATTATTGTTTGTATGGTTGGTAGCGAATAACTGCATGTAGTCCCGTGTATTTTCTTATTTGAATACAGCATTAGTGAAAAAACATCAATTGCAAACGACCTCTCTGTATTTAATATACTTTAAAATATTTATTTAAGTTCTTACTGACATACCTACTGACTGTATAGTTTTAATTAATT
>PNEQ01019072.1:0-15257 GCA_003012365.1 Medauroidea extradentata
TGCAGTGTAATTCCTCTTCTTGCTTTAAAGCGGTTAAGCCAACCATCGCTACATTTGAAGTCATCATCGACGTTCATTGCTAACGACAGTAGTGAAGCTTTAGCTTTCAACATCGGGCCATCAATCGGAATACCCTGCGCACGTTTTTGCGAAAACCAAGTGAACAATGCTTCTTCCAGTTCTATATGTTTTGCCATGCAAAGTTTTTTTGTTTTAGCCGGCGCACAATCTTTCAGGGCAGCAGATCTGATCTTCTCTTTGTTTTTTAAAATCTTGAACAAAGTCGACGGGGTCAGGTCGTAACTTCTCCCTATCTCACTTTTACTGACAGACGTGTTTTCACATTCCTGGATTATTTTTAATTTTGTGGATAAATCAAGTGATTTT
Organism: Medauroidea extradentata; assembly: GCA_003012365.1. NCBI lineage: Eukaryota > Metazoa > Arthropoda > Insecta > Phasmatodea > Phasmatidae > Medauroidea > Medauroidea extradentata. The sequence goes on from PNEQ01019072.1 coordinate 388, forward strand.
CGTTTTTTATCCATGATTGGAAAAACAAAGCTAGGCTGAATAACGACGTGACACGTATAACAACGGATACAAACACAATCAGATTATTGGCACAAGACAAATCAAACTGAGTTCGCCTCTTGTTGACGCAGAGCATGTTATGCTCATTGCGGGCCGGGAGGCCCCCCCCCCTCCGCGCAGAAAGTCGTCGAGCTTGCGCCGCGATGCAGGGCACATGATGCTCATTGCAGGCCGCCACCCTCCTCCCCTCCCATCTTGAGCTCGCGCCTGAGAATGTTATTCTCGTTGCGGGGCCAACCCACACAATTTAATAGTTCGCGCCGCGCCACCATGCAGCGTGTGCTCGCTGCGGGGCCAACTCAATGTCGAGTCACGCGCGTGCGCAGAAGGGTATGGCTGGCATATTGTACGGCAGTAGCGTGACCACGGTTTTGCCATTACTACGCTGCCGACAGCGGTAAACGTTTACGCACAAAAACGGAAACGTTTCCTAAAACACTATTAATCCTGCATCCAATCTGACGACTAACTGCTACATTTTAACTTATCGTTATAGCGAAAATGAACTCTCTGTGCTGTCGTTAAAACCAACATATTTTACCCACACAATGTATGTGCAACTGACGGTGCCGAGGGAAGTTAACGTTATAGCGAACTTTATGTTATATGCCGTACTCGTTACATCGGACTTTTACTGTATATAGAGTCGTAGATTGTGTTTGCAACGTCTGTATATTTTAGATATTTGTTAATACAACTCTCTCATTAAGTGATGGAGTGGTAAATTTATATGTACACGACAAATAACAAAGATCTATTTCTTATGCAAGATCACAGTGCACAGCGGTCGGCAGCCAATGAACATGTTTGTTTATAATTTGCTTTGTTTATCCTAAAACTCAACTAAGAGTGAAAGGAGAATAGTACGCGCTTACCCCTCCCTCTTTCCAGGCACCAAGCGTGCCGAGTGACTGTCATCTGCATCAAAGCTTAAACTCAGATATTCCTCACGTGTTCAAACTACTAAACTATTATCTCTGCGACAATTTTACGAGCTGACAAACTTGTTAAGTTTTTTATTCCCATTCCAAAAAGTCCAAACATGATATGTTTATAATAAAATTAAATGTCATGGTAGAAATATGAACTTAAGGTATAAAATTAATGACCTAAATTCTTGAATAGGTATATGGTTGTACTTCATAATACATTACTACATGCAAAGAACTTAAATGTGACTGGGATTACATCCAGATGCGGTTATAGTAATACTGTACTACTGTTTATCTGGGCTCATTAGCAGTTCAATAGACTTAGCATTTGGTTACAAGGGTGGTTTCCCTCTTAACAGTACCATGTTCACCTTTTATTTACCAGTTCTTCATCCAACACGTTAAAAGGCACATCAAGGCTGTCTTAATTTAAATTACATTGAAAAAATTAAGCTTATTAGTACAATGTGCTCTGAAGGCGTTTCAGTACTCCAGGCAAAATGACCGGGCAACAAGCCAAAATTTCTTAGGTAGGGATCCTTAACACACTTTCCTATTATTTTACGCTTGTTGACCAGTTAGTACTAGGTCTTCTGGTGTCCACATTCAATCACATTTAAAGCATACTGTTTAGCATCAATGCCAGTTAACCACTTCTGGAAATGACTTAGTAAACCCGCACATTGAGGAAATACTAGTTCATATCACACATGCTCCTCAGATAGTGCACTTAGCTTCAACAACAAACTATCTAAGCAGAGAGTAAAAAGAAGAAAATAACTGGACCCCGAGCACACACTGTTCGCTTTATAATACTGTATGTACACACATATATGTGTGTGTATTTGTGTGTGTCTATATATATATATATATATATATATAATTTTTTGTAGTATTTTTGTGGGCACGTATAGAATAATTTATTCATAGCTCTTTTTTTAAATTTCAGGTGACTTCCAAAGATTGCAAGAACTGTGACATTGTAGTTTCAGAAGTGAAGAAGAAATTTGATACTGCTTCAAAAGATGATGTTTTGGCTAGATTGTTAGAGGTATGTTAATTTGTCACCATGGGTGTTGAGTTTTTGGTGTACTAATTAAAAAATTTTCTTAATTATGGCAGAAGCTGTTTTATTTTAATAAAATATGTAAAAAAATATATAAACATTGTTCACTGACATTCAAAAATATAATATTTTCATGTGTGTGTATGCATGCATTAATGTATGCACATGTTGGTATAGGTCATTTGGGATAAATTGAGCACTAAAGATTTAACCTTTGAAAAAAGTCACTAGCTGTTACTGCATATAATTCAACATTAACTATAGTTGCCTTACTGTTTGTATGGTTGGCAGCAATTCATTGCATGTAGTTCCGTTATTTTCCTATTTGAATACGTTAGTGAAAGCACATCAGATGAAATAGACCTCTCTGTATTTAATATTCTTCAAAATATTTATTTATGATCTTATTTACATTCCTATGTACAGTATAATTAGACTCAATTGGTGCCCTTGCTCGTTACAGCTTGCTATTCGCTTCAGACAGTTCAGAATTCCACCGACAGGTGGCATCGAGAGTTAGATTCTCGCAGTTTTTTCGCTGCTCCGCCAGGTTTCATTATTTGCATGTGTTTGTCCGTTATGCGTATACACGCATTCAAAAGTATTGGAAATTACTATGAATATCGTTTGCCGAATGATGTAATTCCGTCAGTATTCTGTAAATTATGTTTTATGTTTGCCAGCCTAGAAACAACATATGTACTTTTTATTTCACGTATTAAGAAAATGTGTTATTTATTGTTTCTGAAGTGCGTCGTCGTTGTTCGTGGCAGTAGAACTGAACGAAACTTGAATTCTTGAATTTGCGTGTTTCATGTGTGTTTTTAGTGGCAGTTTTGAGTTACAAATTCAAATAAAATATGTCCGCATTTACGAGATTCATAACGGCAGTAGTGAGTGTTGTATAAATTACTCAACGGACAGAAACCAGTATTACAAGATGTTAACTCGCAGGTATTTATAACTAAGATTACTTTTGATTGTATCTTATATTCAGCCCCAGTGCATTTAATGAATATATATTGTAGATAAAATTTGTTTGAGCAGTAATGTAGTTGTAAACAGTGCACATCCCTATGTAAATAAAATCACGCTTCAATATTTATGTTACCGTATTTGCCGCCATATAAGACAACAATTTTTACATATTTTTGGCCCTCAAAAATTGCTACTTGTCTTATATGAGGGTGCAAAAATTTTTGCTAGCCAAAAATCATTTGAAAGCTAAGCTGTAAGCTGTGGAGTTGTATGATGTTTCAAGGAATTGCGTTTTTAGTCACAAATGAAAACGGGTGCCCCGTTTATTTTAATAAAATTTACGGTACAAAATTTTGATGAGCGTCATTCATAATAAAGGACACTTCCTCGCAGCGAAGTGGCGATCAATGCGAGCGCGTGCCAAGATGCTTTGTCTCGCCAGCGTACAACTCTCGGGCGGAGAAAACGAGGATCTAGGTCCGCATGCTTTCATCCTTTGTCTCGCAAGCACAAGACTCTCGGGCGGAAAAAACGAGGATCTAGGTACCGTACCACACATTCATGTGTCTACCGTCTAGTGCTAGGCCGGCGGACAACAGCGCACTGGAATGCGATGACCTTGCAAGCAGCTGTTGTTGCCCGGCGTTGTCATGTAGTGCGCGGCGTGCCTCGGTCCAGCGTTGCCAAGTCGTGCACACCTGCTGGCAAATGGAAATGTCGCCGGCTGCCGCCGTGCATTTCCTTGGCTCTTGGGCGCGCGGAGGGCAGTAGTAGCCAATGTTATTCGTTTATGTGTCTAATATGATGTTTAAATGCCTTTTATTAAATGCCTTGAAAATATATAAACTAAATTTTTAATGTTTCAGGCAAAGGAAAAAAATATTTTTCTGTCGGGAATTTCAAAATTAGTAATTTATTTATTTTTTCAAGATTTTGTACCTTCAAAACCAGGACTTGTCTTATATGCAGGGTCGTCCTATATGCCAACAAATACGGTAACACTCGGCAGAAAGATATAAACTGGCAGAAAATAGAAATTAATCAGGGCTTTTTTGAGTGTTCTTTTTATTCCGAATCACCTATATGTAGTAGTCGCACTTGAGGATACGTACCGTATTGGCCCGAATACAAGATGGCCTCAAAAATAAGACAATCCCATCCTTTTACAAATAGCAGCATAAAAAAATAAACTGGACACGAATATTAGATGACCCTTACCTCCTTTTGCTGTAAAATCTGTTTATCTTCACTACTTTTGTATAATTTTATTAAATTTTGACAGAAAACAAAAAAAAATGATATAAATAGAAAATTAAGATCGTCCTCGCTTACATGTAATGCATACAAAACACAACATTTCTTGATCCGCATTATTTTGGAATCTTTATAAATCGGTTTTTCAAGTTCATCAGATCTTTCGCAGGGCCTCGAAATACTCGACACGTTCTGTTGCAGTGTTTTTGTAATTCTGAAAGGTCTTTCCGCCAACGAGGAATGTTTGCTTTGATCACATTGTACTGTCTCGCGGCAGCACAATTATTTGTTGTTACAGTGTATTTTGCTACTGTAACTTTTAAGACTTGCATCGTAACTGCATATCTCTCCTTTATTTGTTTGTTGTGTCATTGTACCACACTTTTCAACTTTATCACTGTCCATTTTAACACAGTTATTTAAAACAATTTCTAAGACTATACATGTATGTTTACCAAAATACTAAACAAAGAGGAATTCCACCAAAGATGAAACTAGCGACGAACATTTCCATTGTAAAATGCTACAAAACGGTAGCGACAGTGCTGCTATGTGTGTGGTGCTCACCAGAACTACGTAGTTACGAGATGGATACAACAGCGTCGTAATGCACGCTGCGTTCACTAGAACTTGCGACAAGATGGTGGTTTTGCGCTTGCAGATGTTGCTTCTATGTAGTTACATATCCATGATGTCGCGGAACAATAGAAATAAAGACAGCATGTTTACGTTCTATTACGGCGATGAAAAGTGAAATACTTTGATCGGCTATGCTATTTGTTTTATGTGAAAGTGGTACGTAAAACACTTTTTTTTTTTAATTTAGTGAAGTACCAATTGTTTTATTGTGCATATTTTTATATATATATACACATTTTGTAAATGTATCCTCAAAACTGTTGCCTACGTTTATAAGATGACCCCCATACTTATAAAGTCTTTCTTTTGGAAAAAATATCGTCTTATATTCAGGCCTATATTTTGTGCATGAATTAATTTTTGTGCATTTATTATTCATATTTTTTATGCATGCTCAGGTCTTGTATAGGTTTCTATTGTGTTTGTAGTTTACATTACGTGCTCATAGTTGTAAGTAGCATATCAGTAAATCACATAATTTTTTATATTAAACCAATAGTGTTTTGAATCACTTTTGTCCTCATCAGCGAGTAATATTCATTAAGCATATATTTTCCAGTGATGCAAAATTATGTTGATGGTATTCTGTTATTAGATTGTGCCTTTATTCTTGTTACATATTTTGTAGAGAATAATAATTTCATAAATTTAGTTTATGGTGATTACTTTGAAATTAACTTGCAGTACCTTTCTTATATGTTCAGTACAGGTAATATTTTTAACATTTTCTGTAAAATGCTCTGTTTTTATTAAGACGTTAGTAGTTATTTACTGATGCTTTTAAGTATTATGAAGTATTGAGAATCAGGTGCAACTATACTGGCAAGTAATTATAAGATTTAAAAAAATTTAATTTAGTTTTTTAACCAAATAACCAAGAATACCATTTTCCACAGGAAGTCTGCTACAAATCTTGTCTCATATGAAAAATAATTTTTTGGTTTTTCTGAATGTAAGTAATGCTGACTTTATTTGGGTAAAAATCAAGTCCAGTACAGTGTAACTTAAATATTAATAAATGTACCATCGAATAACCACAACAGTGTAGAATTAGATTCCTTCTTCTTGGTCATATAAAGAGCATGATCATTGAGATCCAAGTTTGTAAGTTCATGTGGCGAAATAATATTTTGACCTTACAAGTATAAGTGATTTAGTGAAGTATTTATATGATATATAATATAATTTTTTACTTGGCAAGCATCCAAAAAGAATTGAATGTTCATAAAACATGGACAAAAATGCTTGACATTGCCTTTAGTCCTGTTTTAGTGTCACCACTCTCTGTATTTGTAGTAATTTACATGAAGCTTATTAGTTAGATAGAAAGAATTTGTATGTCTGTAATTGCAAGGTAAGGGAAGGAAAGTGTAGAAGATAAGACCACTTAATGTTTACAGTGGAACCTCTTTGTATTAAACTCTAATATATTGAATGTCCGCATCTTTGGAACATATTCTGTGGTCCCATTTTTTTTTGTCTGCATTTCAAGACCACGTCCATTGAATGTCTGCATGTATTGAATTTTTTTGTCAGTCCCTTGAAACGATGGATAGAGGTTCCATTTTATTTTGATGATATTGTTCTTACACAAAAAAACTTTACATACTGGCTTTTTATGCAATTAAATTTTAGTTTTTTTTTTAAATACAGCTGTTTTTTTTTCCTGGAAAAATCCTTGTAATTGGTAATTTTTGAAAACTTGTTAACTTTAATCGAAATAATGTGGTAGGCAAATTACATAATATCCAATGTTTTGTATTTCTGATATGTAGTTTTGAAAAATGTGTGATTAGAGCATTTAATCGATATATATCCACCACATTTATCTTTTATATAACTACGTGGTTTTTGTTTAAGTTTGATGTTTACTCGAATAACTGAAAATTAATTTCACTAACTTTCGTAATTCTCCCACTTAAGGAGGTGAAAAGTGATGAAATGTGTTTACAAATAATAGTCAATAGATCTACTGTCATGATTTTCACGTTCAAGAGACACCAGTAAAGTAGTATAAAATGTGCTTTAAAGAGTTTTTGAATATCAATCTCTTAATAGGTGAAAAGACCTGGTATGTGTTTTAGATAAATCTTTGATATATATAGAACCTATCGAGTTCAGTTTAGTTTTGCTTCAGAATGATGCATAGTTAAATTTCAGTAAATATTTTTTAAGATTTTTCAAAATTCGAATTACTAGATACTGTACAGGTGTGATGTTTTTTATAGAATGATGGATTTTGCTTTGACTGTATAAGCTGTTGTCATGATTTTCACTTCACTTGGATAATTGAACAAATTTTCAAGGAGTTAAATTAAGATTTTTCAAAATTGGACACCTAAAGGGGTGAAAAGGCAAAAATTTGTTTTTTATCATCGGAATATACTTACCTAACCAATAGAGATATAATGATAAGGTGTTCACGTTATAATGATGCTTATGTAAGTGCCTAAAAAAGAATGCAAATTTTTTATTTCATAAGATAACTTAATTAAGAAGAATACTTAGTTTGTGAACTTTCAAGGCAGATGATCCGAAAAGCAAGTACAACCAGCGAGAAATAAAGTATTCAGGAGTTTCATTCTTATGTTTTATTGAGACACTGTGTTGTACAACCTGTATGAGCCCAGGAAAGTGATACTTTATTTTTTAAAGTAGTTTTCTTGAAAATTTCTACATTATGTGGCGCAGTTGTTTGCAGCAGCTCCGGTCTATTTTTTGGGAGGTTCTGGGGCAAAATTCCTTTAAAGACTGAGCCGAACTCAAATTGAATTGACTCCCAGAGGCTGAAGGCCTTATAATTTACCAGCTCCAAATAAACGAGGGGCAAGGAGAAACCACGTCAACTAACCAATGCTTGTAGCTATTTAGTCACCAGGAATTTTGACACATCGTTCATGAGCAATGAAAAACACAACATAGTTTAAATTTCGTGTATTAACTACTTCAAGAAGCAATTCACATATATACGAGAGTTCACATACGTGTCCGCTACATGCCATTAAATATACACTGACACTGATAAAAGTACTCGGCTTCCAACCTGAGAGTGCTTCTTCTCTCTACACACCGCGGCACGCTCGCCTCGCTAGCGCCCCTGCCGCCGGCCGGCGGAACTCGGCCCCCACCCCCCTCCAGGTCCCCCCCTCCATGGCCAGTGGAGCGGGAGGTCCGGCGGGGAAGGGGGGGCTAAGGCACCGTCAACCGGGGCGACACCTCTCACACTAAGAGGCGGCCGAAGCCAGCCTCGGGGTCCCATTCGAAAGGGGCAAACAAACACACTGCTCTAGGCCCCAGAAACTCAAAACCCACTAAAGCCTTACAAAAGAAACTAAAGAAACTCAAACCCCAAAATGTACCCAAAATAAGGCAAACTCCAAAAAAAAAAACGACCTAAGAAACAAGAGCATCCGTTCAAGACTATGCAAATGTGCAAATCTGCCACACAAAAACTGCAATGAATATGAAATTAGTGCAATTTGAAGTTCAGAAGTGGTGAAAATGTATTATGCAGGCCACTATCTACTTTAGTTCCTAGACAGCAGCAGCCCATGTATACCATCTTGCTAATCTCAAGATTGGGGTATCAAATACAATTATATTTCAGCGAAACATTATCCTGCCGAAACTCCTTAATGTCAATTAACTTCAAGTGAAGGTTTTGAAAAACAATTAAGTAATTATTTTCAGCACCATCACCATGGTCGTGCTAGAGGGAAATCAATCTTTCTTAATACCATGTAAACTTCGTATTTCATTCTATTACCCTCTAACATTTAAGAGTCTGTAATCACCTCACAATGTCAACTTTGCTGACTATAAGTAAGGCCCAGGTGAAGTCGCTGTTAAAATGCTGTATCCCCCAATTTGAGTCATTTTAATTTACTTTTTACGACATCTCTGAGTATCTGTTTGGCGATAATTTTATGCATTACAAAAATCAAAGTTATAAACTTCCCTTCAGCAAACATATTTTGTAAACAAACATTGCTAAACACTTCATAGGGGTATGTATGGTAATTGGTTGGACTTAAAACTTTCATTTGGCCGCTACAGTCTCCACTGCACCATCTTGTTATATTAACGTGTTCCGTTATTGCGTAGTCTTAGAGTGTAAAGTATTACAATGGTAAATGAATATGTGCGAGTATATCTATGGCCATGAATGTGACATAGTTTTGTAACTTGCATCATAGTGCCACACGTGAAATGTAAATATTTGTATTAAGTGTTGTCAGAAGATTTTGAAATGATCCATGAATACTTTAAAAAATCTGTTAAATTATGTTATTCTTATAAAAGTCGTTCAATTATTGTGTTATTCTTGTAAGTATAAATAGCATTGTTATCCGCATAGATATATGTAGGAAATGTTTAAGATTTGCTATTTGTAATTGCACTTTGAAATTTGAAAATTTGGTATTAATTTTTTGAATACGAATAATAAAAATTTGTTAGTTGAAAAATATTTTAAATTTGTAATACTAGCACACCTCTACTATCAAGTAATGATGAATTAATTTATTTATAACTTGATGAGGATAGATCCCTAGTACCTTCAACTAGTCCATTTTCTCTTGAATACTTCAGTTGTAGTGGATTAATCAATATATTTAGCTTGGCACGGTATAGATAAGAGCTTTACAAATTTTTCTTAAATTTTGCAACCGCAGTATCTGTTGTAATTTTGTAATGCAAAATATCTGACAACAAACGATTGACTGACGACTTGGTCACAACGGTAACAGACTACATGCTGTCTGGATTCCAAGAAATGAACTAAACAATATTACGCTTACTTGATTCTCACTTCTAACCTACTTTTTAACTGAAATATTATAATAGTTTTTTTGTCTTTTGTAGGTGTACAAATACTTGTGTTGGTTTTCCATTTTTTAAATTTAGATGCTAGAGATAGAGCAGGTTCATGTAAACCAAAAAACTAACATTTGTGTGTAGTGAGCCTAATGTATGTATTTTCGTGTAGGTTTGTGGCAGGTTTGGCAGCTACTCAGATGGTTGTTCCGCAGTTGTGATAACATACTTCAATGAAATATATTCACACTTGAAGAAAAACCTCGAGTCTGGTGCATTGTGTCATTTGGCGGGTGTATGTTCCAGCAAGTTTCACAGCCACAGGAAGGTAATATAATCTTTATATTTTATTTATGTGGTAACAAAAGCATAATACAGAGTAGGCAATAAATTAATCATGTACCAGGGTAGGGTGTCCACTTCCTGGAAAGTTAGGGAAGTTGAAATTGGTCATGGGAAGTCAGGGAATTTACTTAAAATCCTAGAAAAGTTAAGGAAATTTCGTAGTGATAGATATTTGTGGAGAATTGTAATTTTCCAGTCTATCATCTCCCAGGCTGTGAAATTATTTTTTTTTTTTTTCAGATCATGGTTTTTAGCACATATGTAGTCGGACACGTTTACCTTTTGTACCTAATGGTGTATTCAAGGCTTTGTTTGACTTTTCATATTTGTGATGTTATTCTAGTTTTAATTTACTTATGATTATAATCATGTGAAAGTCTACGCAATGTTTGTTAACTTCAATAACTTTTTTACCGATAATGTAGTTTATACATTAAAAAATGTTGTTAATTTAAAAAAAATTGGTCAGGTGTAGCACCTCAGATCACCTCATATCTTACCACACCACACTGCTGCTCTTCGTCATGTCTGTGCTGCGCCCAGTTGTAATTTTGAAAGTGTTAATGGCACATGAGTTAATTGAAAAGGCATCTTCAATTATAAACCCCCCAAAAAATTGAAGAAACTAACAAAACGTCCCAAGGACGCACTTGGTCCTTAAGTCATAATTCCATACACCCTAACTTCCGAATCTTTAAGGGGGCGGTTCACTTAGTTTTCAACATCTTTTATTATTTTAGTACCAGATATTTTTTTCGTATTTTAGACATCAATTGTGACTAAATCTTCCTCTTAGGAAATTTTTGTATCTCTTGTAGTGTTTGTGTAATCAGTTGTAAACATCAAAATTGGCACTTTACAGTTTTATGCACGCCACTAAAACAGACATAACAAACCAAAAAAATTCACAGTGTATAACAATGTTGTAGGCTGTGATTTTATACGTATAAAACAAAAAATTATGTAGTTTTGTATTATTTTAAAAAAAATTATTGACATTTTAAAATTTTCATTTCAAAATTCAGCATTTTTTATTAATTACAAAAAATATTTTATTTTTTGTTTTGTATGTGTCAAATCATAGCCAACTACATTGTTATACACTGTGCATTTTTCGGTTTGGTATGTCAGTTGGTTTTAGTGGCGTGCATAAAACCATAAAGTGCCAATTTTGATGTTTACGACTCATTACGCATTAACTATAAGAGATACAAAAATTTCCTATGAGGAAGATTTAATCATAATTTATGTATAAAATAAGAAAAAAAAAATGGTACAAATGTATAAATAAAAAAAAAAGACATTGAAAACTGAGGTGAAACGCACCCTTAAGGTAGCCTACATCATTGCAATGACCACTGCAGGTACCAAACCTTCTCTCCCTATGATCTTTACACAAAACGTCCATGTCTCTCCACGAGTGTACATAGAATGGCTGCCCGATGCCAAAATCTGCTGGTTCTCCCTGCGGATGAAGCTGGGTTTACCCGTGACGGCATTTTCAACTTCCATAACTGTCACATTTGGGCCGATGTCAATCCTAATGCCGGACTGCTTGGAGACTGCATAATTGGACCACACTTCCTACCACAGAGACTAACCGGAGATCGGTACAGGCAGTTTCTGCGTACGGTTTTTCCAGATCTGCTTCATGATGATGTTCCACTGAACCAATTCCTGAACATGTGGTTAATGCATGACGGTGCTCCAGCACATTTTCAATTACGTGTACGCTGGCTTCTAACTCGACTGTATGGTAAACATTGGATAGGTAGTGCAGGACCTGTGCCTTGGCCTCCAAGGTCACCGAATTAAACTCCCATGGATTTCTGTGTGTGGGGTCATGTCAAAAGCCTGGTCTATGCTACTGAGGTCAACTCTCTTGAAGAATTACGCTTGCGGATTGAAGCAGCCTTCCATCATAAACGGAATACACCAGGACTGCCTGAGAGAATTCGCAACTCATTTCAGAGACAAGTTCAATGTTGCATTCAGACACATGGGCAACATTTTGAACACCTTCTTTAAAGATTAGAAATTCCATGTGTTCCTACATATTGATCAACTGCAGCAAACAATGTGTTCTATCTCGACAACTGTTGATTTCCGGACCCATGTTTATTGGACATTTGTAGTTTCTTTTGGCCAGTACTTTCCATGTGTGAATTATTGACCATCACTTCTGTTAGACCCTGTATAATAAACTGAGGCTGAGTAGAAATTTCATACACAAGAAATCTTCAGGCGTTCTTCTAAGGCTGCTGTTCCAGCATACTGCACAATCTCACACTTCGCCTCTTCATGAAAGTCATCAACTTGATTGCTCAATTCGGCACTTAATACATCAAATTTACTGACCAACGTCTTTGTATGGGCCTCAATTAGGCCTCTAGTTAGTGCAGCTAAACCACCATTAGCCATGTTCACCTAAAAAAAAAAAAAAAAAAATCTTAAACAGAAAAAGGCAGCTTATAGGCCTAGGCCAACCAACAAATGTCTCTTCTTCATTGCCAAACCATAACTCGCTCACAATAAACAAATTTAAAACCAATGCTGCACACATACCTTCCTATGTTGCACCTGTAAACCATAACTCTCTCATGATAAAGAAATTTAAAACCAACGCTGCACACATACCTTCCCATGTTGCACCTGTTGTTTACCTTGCCTCGATTCCGCGCTTGATTCATACCGCCACATAATTCCTTACAGCATCATCAAGAACTCTCCTGCTGTCCTCTGTGGCCACCGATCTGGAAGTGACGTTAAAACTCAGTCGCTGTCTGGTACGCCCGCTGCCTTGGCTCAGCTGATGTTAACACTGCTCCACTATAGTGTGCTGCTGCTTCGCTGCTTCCACTGTTGTCTCGCAAAACTCCGTGAAGGTGGTGATCCGCGACAGATTGATGATGATGCACATCCCCATTTAATAAACCTAAGGAATATTTAGCTGGTATAATGGAATTAAACACTTTGTAAATTTATCAGTATCTATGTTACGTACAATTTTTAGGTTATATACGTCAGTTAACCAGCTTTTTAGGCAAGTTGGATCCTGATGTATCCCTCCGCCGCTCGGCTGAGTAAGAGTGCCCGCCCAGGAAAGTTAGTTGTGTTTCATCGGAGCGCGTGACCGGTCGCCGGGAGATGGCCGGCTAAGTTTTCTTATTTGAGTTTGTAATCAGTCAGTAGTTGTGTTTCATCGGAGCTCGTGACCGGTCGCCGGGAGATGGCCGGCTAAGTTTTTCTTGTTTGTAATCGGTCAGTAGCAGTTGTGTTTCATCGGAGCTCGTGACCGGTCGCCGGGAGATGGCCGGCTAAGTTTTTCTTGTTTGTAATCGGTCAGTAGGAGTTGTGATCCATCGGAGCTAGGGAACGGTCGCCGGGTTTTGGCCGGCTAAGTGTTTTGATGAGTTGGGGCGTCATGGCTGCAGGAAGAGGACGTGTAAAACGTGGTAGAGGGGCTGTGAAGCCTAGAGGACGGATTCGTTAGGAGAAATCAGTCTTTATTTGTTTCTCTTTTTTGGCATACTGCCTTTTTATTTCTAGTAATGTAACCTGCAGTAGGTATTACTAACCACGTAGTCGGAATTAGGGTAGATAAAGTGCCGGACCAAGTACTACTACGGAGGGAAACGGCAAGTCGTAATCCGTAGATAGAAAAGTCACCTCAACTATTTCTGGGCGAGCATTCGCAATGTTAATTGCCTGTGTCTGTTAAACTGCGTCAAAAGAAAGGTTAAATAAAAGAAAGAAAAATGCCGATATTATGATTTTTATTTATTTATTCATCTGTAGCTGAGTAACCTCACTGCTATCCGGGCATCAATATAATAGGCACCACCTCTACATCAGCTCGCTGTGTTTTTGCCATTTCTTTTTTTTTTTTGCTGACTAACTACTTGCAATAATAGCAACGAAGGAGAGTTACATCCCCGAATCAACAACAACCACTACATCGACGAAGACGACGTGAAGCAGACCCATTACATTCTGGCGTCCCCGAACAGGGACATAACCTCTAACAACTATATAAACACCACAACGTAGGCGTAGAAGGAGACCCGTCACATTCTGGCGTCCCTGAACAGGGACATCATAACCTCCAGACAAACAACGTAGACGGCGGGGGAGACCCACTACATACTGGCGCCCGAACAGGGACCTGAGGGAACCAAAGTACCTCGGGGGGCCCTAGGACCCGCTACAACAACCAGCCCTTCCAGTGCCAGGACAGCGGCAGTTCGAGGGCAGCTGCAGTTCGAGGGCAGCGGCAGTATTAGTCGCCGCAGTCGGTACAGGAAACACGTCACGTCAACAAGGAACAACAAAAACGCCGAGTAGAAGAGCTGCAAGGTAAAGAAGGAAACAGAAACAACAGGTTAGTGCTTACCAGTGCGGGCAGGTAGCCGCTGTGAGCTGTTCTAAATTGTTATCAAGTACTGCCTTTTTTTTTATGTGCCCTAAGTTACCGAGAAGACAACAAGCGGTATGTAAATATAGTTTTTTTTTGGTAAATGCAGGTAAATTAATAAAACACATTAATTACATTAATACACGTTGTCTCACTTAGAAACCAGGCGTAAATATAATCTAAAAGTATGGCATCTACAGGAAAAAAATTATTAGACTTAGTAAAAGAAATGTTAGAGGCACAGACTAGGGCAATAATAGAAACACAGACTAGGACAATAGTAGGAGTAACAAAAGAACTGACAAGAGAAATTAAGGGAGAAGTTAAGGAGGCAAAGGAAGAGCTGAAAAAGGAAATTAAGAGTTGT
>PNEQ01019073.1:0-15255 GCA_003012365.1 Medauroidea extradentata
AAAAGGCAAACAGGTAGGGGTCAGAAGGGAGGGTTGCTAAGGAGGGGAAAGGGGGGAAAGGCACATCACCCTGAATTAGCGTTCATGACTACCCGAGTAGACGGCGCGAAATTCAAGCAGAGCGGAGACACAGACGAAACTAAATTTTAAGTTCATATCAAAAGTACAATTTAAGGAGGACGAGCTGAGGGTCAGCTCAGTTATGAGCTGTTGTATTATTCCAGAACCAACAGCGCGCTGCAGGATAAAGAAGCTATCGTCTCACCAAGGCATCTCTGCTTCTAGCCAAACTCTAAAAGGCACTTCGAAATTAGCACGCACGTGGACGCTAGAGGCGTAGGAAGATGTAGCTAGGACTGATGAGTTGAGACAAGCGTTGGTATTTGGCGATCACAAGGCACTAGTATGTGGTCAAACACGTGAAGCGATGGAGCTTCACTGCACGTAGGAAGTTCTGCTCCGAATTATGTCCGTGCATTGAAGATGCTGTGCAGCCGTCATTAGAGCAAAGACTGCAGCATACTTCATTCACTTAATTTTAATGTAGTATTCAATCAATGCTTATAATCGTAACATAAATCACTGTCATGGATTCAATTAAATATAAACTTAACTTTGTGCTCGCTCTCAATCAAGCCTAACTTGACGAATGTTGCCAAAGTTTCTACTCTCGTGAAAATGAGTCCAACACACTTGTATGTATGCTTGTGTGAAGGATATTTTATGTGATGGAGAAGGGGTCCCTCCATTGCATCTTACTGTCTAGGGGTAGGTGGGGTTTATGGGTATCCCTGGACATATTTGGCTGCAATTTAGAGAGGAATGTTTTGATGGCAATCTGCAGTCGTGAAAGTTTCAAGCAATGAGATCAGACTGTCATAACAGGAATGATTAACATTTGAATTACGAGTCGAATCAACCAATGACACACAAACACTCGTGTATTGTATGGATGGAGCGACATCATGTTACCACTGTTGATCGTTTCAGCTGACGGAAGAAGTTACGGGAACATCGTAATAACAAAAACCAAGTGTCTTACTAGAATGAAATAATATACACAGAAATGAAATAATATAGGAAATTTGCTAAAATCTTTAAAAACCCAACAGTCCTTTTGCATTTTATTAAATTTCAGTAAATGAAGTAAACTGTCATAATTTTCAGGTTTTTAAAAAAGTACAAAGTAATCACATTGTGTGTGAAAATTGTAAGGGGAACACACATTATGCAAACCAAAATTTCAAATGAGCTTCACTATCATTTTTCATTAAACCTACAGAATTGTATGCAATGCAGTAGACCGTACTGTATTTGAGTAAAATGACGCTGAAGTGGAACGACTGGCAGATGACGTAAGATCGATGAACAAAGTGTCGTTATGTTTGTTAGTTACTTGAAGAATTCCTATTTAATTCTACATATCAATTTAATTTTCATAAATAATGATTTTTACAATATTTTTTATTTAAAATTTTCATATCTAAGATATATGACGAAGTACACGGTGCATATGTTACCTTTATGCAGAGATGATAAGCATTTAATCTTGCAAACAAATGTGTATAAAGAAATTAACTAACAAAATATGTTTAAGTCAGGCAAAAATTTCGTAACCTGAGCTCTGCGATTATTTCACATAGTTACAGATGATGGTTTATCGCGGGAAAACTTGAGTGTTTGCTGGATTTCAACACACGTTCAGCTTACCAGAAGATTACTGGCTTAAGCTTGTATTTGTAGCTGTTGTCCTTTTTGACTGAGCCAATAAGAATCCCGCTATCGTAATATGTTATGCCTGTAATTGGTCTGTAGACAGCTACGTTGTGTCAGTACATCATACATATACATATATATACATATACACACACACATATATATATACATATATATGTACATATATATACATATATATATATACATATATATCAGTATACATTATGTAGGTTTCCAGAAACTACAGTATTTTCAAGGGTATGTTTGAAAAAACATTTTCGCGCCATACCATCATCTCTATACATTGACCACGATATGTTTGTCGGATTACATTTTTCGTATAGCCAGAAAAATGTTTTGTGGCACGAACGTGATGTCCTGTAATACATAAGTAATCGAAGAGGCCATCGTATATGTGCATGCACGCGTACGGGTCACAGAAACACACAAAACTTAAATTCGGCTTTAAATTTTAATTTTACGTTTTGTCTATGTATGTGCGAATGTGTGGTCACGTTGAGAATGAATGATTGTTTTCAACACGATAAACTTTTAAAAACCGATTCTCAACATAGCTATTGATTTAAAAATTGTATTACAGATATTTCTGCCGATAGAACGTTTGTTTACGTGGATATCAGACGTGTAAAAGCAGCGTTTTGACGTGTCCTCGTCAAATTCGAACAGAATAGAGCGCTGGCATTCAGTCGTGAAAGACAGCGGAGGCTGTTCGGATAACTGCCAAATTAATGTAGCGTACAATTTGGAGGGCGAGACAAGCAGCCTTTAGTGTGCGCACAGTTGTCGTAAATCATGTATTATAAACTGTTTAGACGTGCGGCAGGCGTCGGGGAGCCCGTCTCCCGTCCTTCAGCTTTGTGCTCCTCGTTATAGCCTGCTACTCTTTGCTTCGTCCAATGAAGCGTTGTGCATTTGACTGACGGTTTCACTCAAATTTGTCTTCGCTCTTTTGATTGGACTTCGCTTAGAATAAATTAATTCAACTCGAGTAATTTATTCTGAGATGATACCACCACCTACTAGAAGAAGGTCCGAAATATATCCTTAAACTCAAATATTAAATCATTAATTGCACAAAAGCAAGAGTCAAGAAAAAGAGGTTTATACTAAATTTAGATACACACAATCAATTTGACTTTGAATATTTCTGTTTCCTTGAACTTGTGGGTTGCTTCCCTCTGCGTAGCTCCGTCTAATTCATACTCATTCCCTTGAAAATTACGTTTCTAATGCAAGTTAATTTATTATAAACCAAGGTAAAATGTTTTAACAACTTGTTTCTTTGTTCTGCTCATATTCGGTCTTTCGTTCTAAATGGTAAATATTTCCCAGCCCTAAGTAAGGATAGGTTATATTTTTAAAAACGAAACTTTTTAAATTGCTCCTTTTCTTATTTTCTTAAATATTGATCTGTAACGTTTAAACTGTCATTAAAAAAGTTACTGCGAAAAATTGGTCGGTCTCTCTCTCTCTACTATATACAGGATGTTTGGTATTTATAGGTAAAAACGGAAAGGTGAGTCGAGGACTATGAAACAAGCAAATAATGCTAGCAATCGTAGTTCCGAAAACGAATGGTTTTCCCAATATGACAAATTACATGTTAACGACAGGAACGCTATAATACCAGTGTTCCCGAGGATCAAAACGTCAGAATGCTGCACATGTTGACAAAGACATTACAACAAGTGTTTGAAATGGCCGCCGTTCATGTGAAGGTAGGCTTCAGCACGTCTTC
The DNA here is from genome assembly GCA_003012365.1 of Medauroidea extradentata. NCBI lineage: Eukaryota > Metazoa > Arthropoda > Insecta > Phasmatodea > Phasmatidae > Medauroidea > Medauroidea extradentata. The sequence continues at coordinate 3,476 of PNEQ01019073.1, forward strand.
GCATCTATGCCTGTATAGACGCTCAAAAACTTTGCTATGTTTGTACATTTTCATACATACGTTTATTAGCATTGCTGTCCTTGCTTGCTTTATAGTCCTCAACACACCCTTTTTGTTTGTACCTATAACTACGAAACACCCAGCATATGACAACGATTGCAACTTAATTAGTATCCTGTTAGGTGTGAAGTAATTGTTGCAAGAATAACATAAATTGTTTTTGTTTAAAATATTGCAATCTTTAGTCATTTATGTCGTGGCAAAATTAATATTTAAAAAGATAGATTCAGAGAAAATTCAATAAATACAAAGCTACTTTTCATCCGAGATCTAAGTGATAAGATGATATGTGTCTGCTTCCTATATGTATACTAGATAATAAATCGAGATATAATAAAAATTTACTGAAAAGATTTTGACCCCACAGAACTACGAAAGTGTCCTCTGAAAAGCAGAATATTAAAACAGAACTCATTGACATATAGAGTGAGGACGAAAGTCATATCGTAGAAACGATTAAATTACACCCATTTTAGTACATACAATGATTTCGAATATCTCGTACATTTATTTGTAATTACAATGAACAAACAGAAATATGTTATACATTTTATATAATGTTCCACAAATTAATTATTTACTTCTTAATAGAGCGTTAGATATTAAATTAACTCCAAAACTGTTTTTTTTTAAATCAATAGGCTTTTGCATGTTGAATTAGCAAAACAAAATTGTCACTTTAGGTAACAGTTTGTGAAAATTTAGATTCGATATTTCATCACAGTGACTATTTTTTATGGTATAATTTCTCGCTCTTAAAATAATGGTACAAATTAATTTGTCATGCAGAATCAAATGCAACAGAATTCTTGAAAGTTAACATATAATTCTCTTGTAATGATTGTGAATGACAAATTAATGAAAGATTCCATTAAAGCAGTTTGGCAAGAATATATCCTATGCTTTGTCGAAGAGAAAAGTTACATAACACAATTTGAATAAACGTTATAGCTCAAAAACTGAAAATTCAATGAAATTGTCTAACACTGCCTCTTCAGAAAGGAAAATTACAGTAATCATACGAAACCGACACGAATTGCAACAGTTTAAGTGACTGTTATTGAACAGGTAATTTCTAATTATGTTTTAATGTATAATTGCCTTCACAACAGATGTTCGAAATTTAACCACTGGTATAGCAAATTCCCTGATTGTCTGACACCACTGCGTTGTGCCGTATTATACACGTCACGACTCATATAAATTAAATTTTAAAATGTGTCTTAATTTTCATAATTTTTGGTTCCATTTTCTTAATTTGTTTATTGTTATTAACTTGTTTACATTGTACTAACAGTAATTTGGAGTCTTTCAGTAATTTTATTTACTGTGGATGATTCAGTATATTTAATTTTTTCGTTACAGTTGACTTCTTTCCTTCACACGTTAGTTACAAGTAGAACTAATTTGGGCTGTAGTAACGTGTTTTTTTCTTTTAGCCGGACGTGAGCGGTTACGCTTGCATTCCTTAACCGAAGCTTTTGCATTTTTCTTTTGTCTGTTCCTTGCAGCAGGACGGGTGTCTGCTGTGTCAGTTCGCATGTACACTGCATGATTATCATGTGATTTCGTCCTTGCTATGCACCTCTGTCCGCGTGCAAGTCCCGTAGCATCCATGTTTGTATGCTTTTCTGGCTGCCCCTGCCATCTAGTGGCGACCTTCCAAGCTGTCTTCTATTACCTTGCTCCTCCCTTCGCTAACTTCCTTGCCGTGTTCAAGCACTCTTTGTACTGCCGTGAGCGAGTCATGATGTGACGCTGTGGTGCGTGCTTGTGGGTTATGTTCTTCTGAACATAGGCAGCCGATTATGGCATTATTCATCTTTAATTTACCCACGTAGTATTTATAGTCATTATAGAACTGTTCTTTTGTGATGTGACGTCTTCTTCAATCCCTCAAGGTTAGTACTCGTTTGTTTATTTTCATTCGTCCGCGACCATTTTGCCTTTTAAAATGTATTTTCTAATTCTTTGTGCTCACTGTGTTACTGTGAGGGTCGAAGTAATAGACGCTACATTTTTTTTTTTGCATTGCCGACGAGGCCGATGTAGTACCAACCTCTCTCGTTTTCGCGCCATTGCCGCTTCAGCTTCCACTATGGATTTATTCTGGTTTCCATCTCCCTGCCTTTGGTAGGAATGCTACCCTGGTGTTGCTTCTGCCATCGGTGAATCCCTCTCCCAAATACATTATTTTATTCCAAGATTCTTCTGGCCTTCGTCGAACAAATAGCTGAGTCTGCTTTTTTTACTACCGGTATTTCTCAAGGTTAAGGACATTTTAACGAGTAGTTATTTTAAACATGTTTCATGTACATTTTAGTAAATCTTGTGGGGGGGGGTACCCCTTTTATGAATTTTATTGTTTGCACAAAAATTAAATTATCATTTCATATATTCGTATAGGCCTACATGCCAATTAGTCATCCAATTTCAATGATGTTACATCTGTTTGTTCCACATTTGAAAAGAAAATATTTAAATAATAAATAAAGAAAAATTTCATAATTTAACAAATCACAAACCATGTATTTTTTTTTAACTTTTCCTCTGGGCATTTTAACTATTTCCAAAGTATAGTAGTAAGGTAAATTTCTATTTCAGGTCACATTACATTTTTATTTTATTTATTTTGTGCAATGTGCTCATGTCCTAATCTTTCTCAAGTGTTTATTTGTTTTATTGCATTTATTTGTATGTTTTGTTAACCTGTTCGTTTGTTTATTTTGCCACTGTGTTGTTATGCGTGGCTGTTTTGAGCAGGAAATTTTTGGCCATTCTAACCACTTGGGCACATTAGTTATTGCTTCCATTTAATTAATTAATTTTTTATCGAAGCACACCGGCACAGCGCCATATTAAGACAGTCGTTGTAAACTAAACCGTGTGAGGTGGAGCAACAGTTGTACTCGCATTCGGGTGTGTCCGGGTTCGGTACCCTGCTCCGGTGATCCAGATTTGTTTCCTATGGTATCACAAGATCATTCCAGTCGAATGTCAGGATAGTTGGTAACTAAAGGTCATAGCAGTTTCGTCTCTCATTTCCTATTAATCCTAATGATTGGTTCCTACTCTAATAACTTCCATGTCGTTGAGTATTGAAACCCAAGTATCTACTTATCCTGCGAACTAAGCAGCACGGAGAACATAAATTAACCTGTGAATATAGTTCCAGGCATTTTTGTGATACTTCGAAATGCAAAGAACTTTCGAGAAGAAAAAATGAAGCAAATTGAGATAGAGAATTGAGGTCGGAAATGTCTCAGATTATAGAAGTCGCAGAGAAAAGCGTGTGAATGCGACTTTGAAACATCATCCATTGATTAGATTGTTTAACATGGCGACCCCCAGCATCGAAGCAAGCATGTCAGTGTCGCAAGAAATTCTCTTGCACAGACTTAAAATCCGTAGGGTATCTCTGATACACAGCAGACAGCAAGCATTCTCGCAAGCAGGTCTTCTTCAATACGTACCGGTGTCCTGTAGGTATAAAAGTGATTTTAGTCAGAACTTTACGTCAATGTCTTTAGCGCTGGTGCGGGGTAACGTGATGTTAGCATGGAGCAGCACAAAAATAGAGGAGCGGGTTAATCGTGAGATCCTCGAGAAAAACAGCCGACCAGCGGCATCGACCGGCACGATTCCCACATGCGAAAATACGAAGTAACACCGACGGAAATCGAACCCGGATCGCCTTAATAGGAGACTCAAGCTAACCCCCCCCCCGACCTTATAGATATGAACATTTAGTATAATTCCACGTGGCGAGAGACAAACATGATATGCAGTGCCAATGATTTTCAGATCAACATGTTTCAATGCCTTGTTATATTGTATGCACAGCTCCGTTAATGTACGGTTTCAACTCTCAGAATAATGGTGTTCTACCAGCATATCACAGATGTATGGCGCGAGCAATGACCTTGTTCTCATTGGCTCAGTCAAATAAGTGACGCCTCTGCACATGGACAAGCTGCAAGTAACCATGAAGTGGGGCTGCATATGTGGACGTAAGTAAATGAAACAACTTCGTACAAAATTCTCTCCGCCATGTTAATGGCTCTGACTGTATTTACAGACTGTTCCGAATTTGTTTCTCCACATGTATAGTTACTAACTTTTAAGGGATACAATTCCAGGCCTGCATAGTATATTAATGGTTACAGGCATGCATACTTCGCGGTTTTATCAGACAGCAGACGGGAATCCAACTGTGCTCATCCGACTTCTGGTGTTAGCCAGCATTAGGTGTGGTGCGCCTGAAGAACTTTTACCAACAAATGATATGTCAGATGTGAAACGCCCACTATACACACAAAGACACGAGGGGTCGCGGTGGGCGAATGGTCAGACCATTCGCCTCCCACCAAAGCGATCAGGGTTCGATTCCCGACGGATTCGGTTCCCGGCGGGGTCCGTCCCCGGATTTTCGTACGCGGGAACGGACGATGCTGTTGGTCGGTGGTTTTTTTTTTCGGGGATCTCCGGTTTCCCCCGCCATTTCATTCCGACGCTGCTCCATACACATCTCCTGTCACCTTCACTAGCGCTAAGGAACTAGATGTTAAGTGCTGACCAAAATATCTCACCCTCACGAAGATAAGAAGGCCTGGATCCAATAATGTGACAGAGCCAGTGAATTCTAACCGGTCACCATATAGAAACGCGAAATTTGCATCACGTATCTAGTAATTGTTTTAACTTCTTCGTATTCAATACTGTGATGACGTAATGTACGCCCATTTCCACATTAAACTACTGGTATAGCAAAGAGGCTGATTGTTGCAAACACACGCCAGTTTGCTTGACAACTTCGAGTTGCGAGACTTCCCCAGCCTGTATGTAGTGTGACGTCAGTAACGCGTGAAGAAGCGCTCATGTGTGGGCGAGGGACGGGTATATGGGAACGCGTGTGAATGAAAAGAGTGTCTCAAGGATGTGAGGGATGGGGGATTGAGGGAGGAAGAGATGAATCTAGGATCTCTGAGCTTATTTGTTGATTGAACTGCGTCTCCCACACTCCCTCGCTGTCAGCTGGTGAAAGAGGATTAAGGACCTCCTCTCCTACAATCCTCGCCCAAGCTCGACGTCTCTTGGCGTCCATCAAAGCTCGGCAGTGCCATGGCTGTAGAGAGGTTGGTGGTGGTGGGGCCGGAGCTCTGGTTGGTTAGAAAATGGGAGGGAGGTACAGGCGTAAAAGAGGGCGCTCTATTGATTGCAAACTCTCTCACGCTGCGCTGATTTCTTAACTTCCGAGCCCGCCGGCGACATGACAGCTGCGCACCAGAGCTGGACGACGATTCTCAAGTAATCAGTTTCGCGAACACATGTTTCAATTACAGAAATGAAGCTATAATAACTTTCTTAGTTCGCAGCAGCATGCTTCTTAAAGATGCTACACAGGTTTTACAGTAACTATTTAATCAATTTTAAAACCTCATACATTTCTAGTTCAGGTATATTTCTTAGTGTTTACACATCGATCTTCTTAACATTTAGTACTGAAATAAAACTGAAGTAAAATTTTCTATTTTACATTTACAAAAACCGCCTTGATGGTTTGTAATAACTTTCTAAATCCAGACACTGTGCAAGATATTTTGGTCAGCGTTTAACATCGAGGTATTTAGTGCTGATGATGGGTGCCATGATATATGAGGAGCAAACATTCAAAACCAGACATGTCCAAAATCCCGAAAATTAGTAAACTGCCCTTTCTAAATAAATAAGACGTGTTACATACGAGTATGACCTCAGACTCCATGAAAAACGCATGTCTTATTGAAACGGATATGTTTATTCTCAGTTAGTGCTATAAAATATAATGTTTATTCACTTTTTTCTACAGCTAGATAAGGTGGACAAGTCTGGTTTTGAAAGTTTGCTCCTCATATGGAACGGCGTCGGAATGAAGAGGCGAGGGAAACGGGAGCTCCCAGAGAAAACACGTCGACCAACCGCATCGGTTGGCACGATTCCTGCACGCAAAAATCCGGAGACCGATCCCGCAGGGAATCGAACCCGGATGGCCTTGGTGGAAGGCGGCCTCACCAAACACTGTAAACACGTACATGTAGTAGGTAAGTCGGGTAAAAATGTTTGTGCTACATACTTTAAACGCAGTTGTGAATTAACAAAAACCTAATGTTTTTTTCTAAAAAAGTGTTAACAAGAAAATTGATAGGCCTACACTAAATCTATAACAACCCGACACAGGTCAAATAAAACATGCATGTTCTTTCGTTTACCCTCAACTAAATGTAATATTATTTATTATAAAAGTTGTCAAAAATTAATAATTTTGGTTTAAAACAGTGGTAACTTATGATTTTTCTTTTACAAAAATTATTATTTTAACAAAAATTAAAAAGGAAATAATTTTGTTAACCTAAAATGAGATTAAAACTATTGATTATAGTTCTCTACGTTTGAAATAGCCAATTATATATTATAATCGCAGGTAGCGGATTAGTTTTACATTTGCGACTGCCAATAGAGCAAAGCTAACTTGTTCGTTCGGATATTTATTTTCTTAAAATAAAAAAAAAACTAGAATCCCAACAATAAACGTCTACCCTTCGCACAAATACTAAACTAATCAAAAGTTTTCACATTAGGTTTGGCGAATATAAGATGAGTTAAACGCACTTACTTATTAGATTCAGACAATTGCACCAATGTTGCTCTTAACAACTTTATCAGTTTGTTTTCTTTTAACAGAAAAAATATCGGCATGAAAGCTTTTCTTAATTCTTAATTATTTCAATGTCTCTACAATAATGAAATATCAAAATAGGGTTTGTTATCCAAACCAATTCAATTCAGACCTTAATGTAAATAAATAGTCTGAGACACTAGATACGGATGTCGTTCACAATCTCTGACCCCTGAAAGAGAATCCATTGTTCAAGATCTGCATGGATATGTATCAACCACTAATCTGTTTTAAGTTCAAGTTCATGACGTGAATACAACGAATGCACACGTAAATTTTGTTAACAGTTATTGGTGAAAGCCGATTTCACCAATATTTGAGTTTTCTCTTTTCGTTTTCTGCACAAGGAAGTCTTCTGACTCACCCGCAAAATTCTGTACTACTATAATCGAACGTATTTAAAGTATCTTTGTTGTAAAAAGTGACAGCAGGCATAAACGAAATATAATTTTACCTTGAAATATTCGGAATTTATTTGTTCATGCAGGCTAATTATTTTGTTTAAATATACTTATGTTATGAAAATATCAGAGGTATAACTAATACAAAGCAGTATTTTTGTTTAAATTGTATTTAAATTTGGCATTGACATCTGAAGCAAACTTAAAATAAAATTTCAGGCGTCTATAAAATATGGAGTTAATTTTTTTCCCCGACGATATTTCAGTTTTCGTTAGCCCTCATTACGACCCAAATATGGTGATCGTATTATTACACTTTTCGATGTATGGTAAAATATTAAAACATACCTCATCACAAAAAAAAGACATTTTTTACTGTGAAAAAAAAAAATTAACTACGCGAAATATTTGTTCTAGTTTTTTTTTTAATAGTCACCTCTCTATTGGCAATTTAAACACCTGCTGAAACACCTGGTTGAAACACGCATTACAATTATAAAGGTAAAGTAAATAAAATGTGTTTGTAAAATAATAACAATTACCACCGCTGTAATACGGAGCAGTCGCTGGCATTACGCAACTGCTCGTCTTCGCATGAAATGTTGGTTGCAGCACTTGCAAGCGCTAAACGGCTAATAATTCACACACTTTAAGAGTTTGTGGTTGCGCGATGTGCTGTCACCACTGGAGACAAGCTTTAGTGTTTACTGTTGCAAACTCAACTTCAGTGTGGTCTGGAATAATATATGGTTACAATGGAGAGTTACCGACCTACGGGGCCTGATCTAGTGCGTGGGTAAAGCAACACTAACTCAATGGCTGGATATAGCATTTACACTAGCAGTATCCTGGCTTGCAACTTCATCATCATCATCTGCTGAAGAGTGTGCTTAACAGAGTAAATGTGTTAACAAAATTATTTGAAAACTCAAGCATTAAAATTAGGGCAACCGTGTTTTGAATTAAATTTCTCCACAATAATAATGGTACGTAATATTATAAAAAAAATATGTAGAAAATAGATATCATGTTATATGTTGTTCCGTGATCATGTTTATTTGCATATTTTTACTGTTTTCGCACGTGTAATCGTTACTGTAGATAAATTAATTATGTACTGATTTAAGTACTTCATCAGTAAATACAAATAACAGCCAACTAACTAAACTAAAAAAAATCAGTAAGTCACAGTAATGGCTCTGTGATTCTAAATTAAGTTATAAAAATTGGTTAAAAACAAGCAAATATTAAGTCAATAAATCTTGGACTACGACTTTAAGTAGTAGAATTTAAATTGCCATTACTAGAGCCTACGATTTTTGGTGAAAATAATTCTGCAACAGTTTGTTTCAATGCCTTACGTGCACATCTGCAGGTCTGCTTCTTGATTATTGGCAGAATGTATAATTGCACAGACGTGGCTCATTTGACTGAGCCAACAGGAACAAGGTTACTGCGAAACAACACGTCTGTGATTTGCGGGTAGAACCCTAGACGCTGAGAGTTATAAACAGCCAATCACTGACCATGAAGCAGGGCTGTATATGTGCACATAAGTCATTGAAACAAATTGTTGCAGAATTCTTTTCACCAAAAATCGTGGGCTCTAGCCATTACGTTGGTTTGAATCGAAGCGTGCGCAATTAAATTGTTAGTGCTTAGGTTCATCAGCGTAAATCATGGGTTTAACCAATCACACGGAAGGCAAGTAATCCATTATGGGCATCCACTAAAAGTACAAATTCTAACTGCAATTATATTGGCTGAACTATAAGCAGTATAATCTCTATTATTCACATTAAATTATTTTACGTTTTTTTCCCCCCCTTCCTTCTTCAGTCGACTTCGTACTTCTGAAGTGCTCTTGTGAAAACAAATTTACAACAGTCATTTATTTAGGTAATAGGTAGTCTGATGGGCTTTCGTGGTGGACTATGCAAAACGTAAATGACAGAAAATATAAATCGTCCAATAGCATATAACAGGCTAAGTGCTTGGTAAATAAACGTCTTCAAAGTTTATTGTAATTCACATGAACCAGAAGTAAATGAAGAAAATAGGAATCCCAGTAAACAATGTTTGCATGCAAATAATCAATTCGCAACTCTTGACGATTTTACATGACACTGCAGTCGACGTTACTAAATTACATCGTCCCAACAGCAATACATGAGCCGTGATTGGCTCAGTGTCTGCAGCTCTCGCCTCCCATCCAAGACCATCCGGGTTGGATTCCCGGTGGGGTTAACTCGGATATGCATTTAGTAATCGTGCCAGACGATTTTCTTGATCAGCGGGTATTCTCACGGATATACAGCTTTCCCCACCCCTTCAATCCGGCTCTTCTCCATACTCACATGTCCATCTTTACCTGCTCCGAAAAACATAGATGTTAAACGCTGACCAAAATCTCTTCTCCTCACTTCTTACAAGAAACACGCCTGTTCACAACGTTAGCAAAAAATAAATATAGTTCCAAAGTTTATTTTTTTATATGTTTACTTTCAGATTGCTGAATATTTCAATAAACTTCTTTCGCACAGTTTATTTGGCACGCCTACTCGACTGCACAACTGTTCTGGCGTAAGTTATCATAAATAATTGCAACCATTTCGTTGACAACCAACACGCAGTAGAACTATTCTACTTTTTAGTTCAGTTTGGTTAGCTTCGTTATATCAATTTAGTTTCCTCTTTGTCGGCTTACGTCTGTTTCTGGAACTTCTCGAATGATATACTGAAGCATGTTCGGAACTGAATTTTTAAAACTTAGTCTTTACGAATTGGCAACAAAATATTAAACACGGAGTATTTTTCTACTAACATGTTTTCGAGCAGGATTGCAACAGCGTTTATTACGTTAGAACTACAACTATATTAACAGTTTACCACTAATATCCACGACGCTTGCGAAATACATGTCTTTATTTCTGAAACGTATGTTGTTTCTGCACGACAATGAAACGTATCACTTAGGTATCCGTTTCCAACAGTATCTGAGCAAAAAATGTCGTGGTTGCCGCAGTAATATATACGTACGCAATAATCTAAAGTATTTTCACCTATTGAGGCGTTACTACGTACGTATTCACACGTGGCCGTCTTAAGTAGAAGGCCGGAATGTTAAAAGTGGCAACGCTGCTTGTCACACTACTTGAGGCACGGCTATTACAATGATAAGAAATTAATTACATAATACGGTAATTGAGTACGACTCCATATATGTCACCTACCTACATGCCACTACTACATTTTTGAATCTCATTAAAACCACATTCTTTTTTTTTATTTCACAGTACCATGAAATCTGTGAGAAAATAGATATTCTCATTATAAAATAATACTCGGAATCATGGCCACAGAAATTTGATTCTACATTTTTATTTATGTAGTTTCATCTTTTCATTTTTTTTTCCGAAATCGATACATAGATGCACTATTGTTTCTAGTCCTGATTCCAGACCAGGTTGAATGTCAAGAACATACACTTCACTGCGACCTTTCTCTGAATGGACAACTGTTGTGACACGCCCATAGCCACTGAAGGCCAGTAATACATTTTAAAAATCATGAGGCTAACACCACAGACTAAATAGTAATACAGACGTGAAATGACGTGGAGGGTCGTTTGATATAGGCGAACTTGGCCGCTTATTGGCTGCCCGAGGCTGTAGACTCCAGCCCCGTGTCCGTTTGGCTCCTGCATGTTACTACAGGTTTCCTATTGGCCTGGCTGCCGACTAGCAGAGCAGCTGCCTCACGCTGATTGGCAGTAGGTGTTTCCGCCATGTTGCTGGCCAGGGAAGCCATTTTGCTGGCGTGTGAGGCTCGAGTTCGCCTTCCTGCCGACTATTTCACTTCTGTATTCCTAAATATTCTGTGCTAACACGTGCCACCCAATTGTACGATTTTAGGGACATGAAATATTCGCATTTTCTTTTAAGCGAACGCTAGAATTCCAGCAAATATAAGTTCGAGACCCTTTCACAATTGGCCGTTGACTTATTTGGCAACTCCTGGAAGTCGCTGAACCCATAATAACAATGTAGGCTAAGTAAAAGTAGGCACATTTCACTGTGTCAGCGAGCAGCCAGTGAACAGCTGCTGCCTGCTTGAGTACACACATATTCTTGAATGCTAGTCTACAGGTCAGTGAACCCACGACATTGTCCTGTTTCCAACTATTAGTATTCAATGTATACTCTACTTTGGTCAGTGCGTGTATAGGTCTGCAAAGTCTAGGCTGCTGTCAAAGGAATACGTGAAATGCTGGCGCATTTAGCAATTGCTATAGACAAGCAAAATTCACGTCATTACTTAGCGACAGGTTTAGTCTGTGGTTACAATTCTCGCACATCTGTGTATGTAGCCATTTACATATTTCACTTCTTGATACACTATTTATTATTATTAGAGGTACGTCAATTTCGCGGATTCATCTGGCAGCAGCCTAGACTTGTCAGTCCTATACACCCACTAGCCACAATCGATTATCTATTGGCTTATGACCGTACAAGCAGGTAGCAAGCGATAGCACTTCGCATTATTTCCTTATTTACTACTGGCTTGCAGTAGTCAACCGCGTTTCGTAACAGCCGCCAGCA
>PNEQ01019074.1:0-15255 GCA_003012365.1 Medauroidea extradentata
ATATATATATATATATATATATATATATATATATATATATATATATATATATATATATATATATAGGAAGTTTCTTAAACAGGTGGACAAACTTCGCATGCGTGTTCCTTTTGAAAAAAGGAAGACGAAAACGTGTTATGCAATATCCATCTAAATGTAATATGAAGGGAGTTATGGGCCCCCAAATATCAAATTTGAAAACCGTATTTTCCCAAAATATCGGAAACTAATTGACATAACAATACAATATTTTCAGCATTGCTATAGGGATCTTCAAATCAGCAGCAGTCTGGTTAATACCTTCCTCCCTTATGAAAATAGCGGGAGTGGCTACACTATAATTGCATAAAACTTTGTCAACATCAGGATATGTGAACAATTTAAGACGGTGTATTGTGTAATAAGACCTGTGTGAAAAAAAAATGTTCTCTTGTTGCAACTGTCTAGGACCTATCGTTTTCGTGTAAAACGCACAGAAAGGTTCGGTTGCTGCTACAGAGGGCCAGAAAGGAACTGTTGGAAATGGAGGTACTGTATTGTATGAGACGTACGACATAAGAGTGTGAACACGAGTGGATATTTATGTAACTAACAGTTGTATTATTGTTCACATATCATTTTGCAGAGTATTTCCTGTAACATTGTTGTTAATGCCATTTACTTACTGCGTCAATTTGTGATTCATTATGTTCGTACTTGTCTGAAAAATGATACACCACTTGATATACAAACAATACCTTCAGCATAGCTCTTGGGGTCTTCAACTCTACCGCAATAGCTGGTTGATATCTACCATTCTTACCACAATATGTAGTAGGGGTGGCTACCCTCTAATGGCATAGAACATTGTTACCATCGGGATATTTGAACATTGGGAGGTGTTTTATTAAGAAATTAGGCAATTCATAAGACATACTACTACAACATTATCGTACAAAACCTCGTTTATTACTTGGCCTGCCCTCAGGGGGCACATGCTGCAAGACATTACATCCGCCGTGGCCTCTTGGGAACACGCTGTCGGGCGCATTCCCATATGCGCCCGCAGTACTGCTTACCAGGTGTGTTCCCTCGGAGCGTGGTGCTCACGACGGGCTGTTCCGAGGGCGCGCGGCTTGGTACGCGGCACACGACCCCCCCTTCTGGAGCCCATCTGTGCACCACGATGCCCACTGTCTCTTACCTGGAACAGGGGTGGCTCCGTGGGCCCGTCGGCCGCGGTCGGAGTCTGTAGCGCCGCTGATGGGTTGTCAGGGAGCGTGTCTCCGTTGGTCTGGCCGGGGCATTGTGAGGCACCCTGTCGCCCACGCAGGTGGGACACTCGGGGCGCACCCCACGGCGCAGTAGCTCTGAGCGGCGAGGAGGCCGAGGGCCTCCGCTGTCGGTCCGGGTTGGCCCGTCATCAGCGACCTGGGTTGATGGCTGCGTAGGCCCGGAACCTGTGACCAGACGGGCTGCAGCAGGAAGGGGTGGTGTGACTAGCCGTCCGTCCTCGTGGGCTCGCGTCGTCCAGGTGTCGCCCATGCTGCACTGTGTGTTTTCCAGCTAAATGGTGTCCACTCGCCGTCTCCCCCCGGTGGCGAGCCGAGGTTTGAAGCAACCGTTCCTTTTGGGGCCCTTGCCTGTCGCAGTGGTCCCGTAATAGTCACCCCTGGGATGTTACTGTAGGTGTGACCATCGGGCCCACTACTCGGCGACGTCCCGATGCGGAGCGCCGGGGCGTGTGCACGTATGGTGGTGGGGTCTCCTTTCCCTCCTTATCTGCTGGCCTAGTTACGTCAGGTTCTGGGGATCGTGACGACCCTCCTTCTTGGTGGATGGCCGATCTTTCCCGGTTACCAGGTTCCAGGGCCACTGGACCCGGTGGTCTGTCCGTGAAAAGACGCCTGATACACCTGGTGGGTGTCGCCTCTCCTGCGCGTTGTGTCTTCTCACCCAGCGCCGTTCTCTCTCCTGGTTGTCGCACTTCTGATGTTGTGGGGGTCTCTGCTACCGTGTCGCCCTGCGCCAGTCGCAGATCGTCCCGTTGAATCTTCACCGCTCTACCTCTTCCTCGTATCAGGTAGCTAGTTGGTCCACCTTGTGCTGTCCGCTCCACTTTTCTGTGAACCCCGCACAGTACTTCTTGCTCCCGGATGACAGTGGATGTGTTTTTGCGTGAACTCTCTGGCTTGGGCGCAAGATCGTCGGTGGTCGGTTTGTTTATTTTAGCCACTGTCTCGTATAGTGTTGTTGGTTCTATCGCATGGCGGCATGCTGTGTCGCTCTCCTGTTTGTCATGCTGGCTTCGTCTCCCAGTTCTTCGTCTCTCGGGACTCAGTGGTACTCTCCCGGCAGCTTTAGGTTACTACTTATCAGGGCAGCGGCGGGTAGTTGGCCGGTTGCTGCGTTTACCCGGCAACGGAGTGTGAAGGGTGCGGCTGGCAGATGTTCTGCCAAACTCTCATGTTTCTACCCCACACAGATGCGCAGTTGCATTACAGCTCTTGATTCTACAGTTCCGTGGGGTTGGCGCGTGGGTGGTAAATTGCTGTAGTATGGTGATACACGCCCCACTTCTCGCAAGCATCTCTCCACATCCAGCCGGTGAATTGGGAGCCATTGTCTGTTAACAGGACATTTGGATACCTCCAGCGGGCGTAGAATTTAGCGTTTAAAGTCCTGACCAGTGTTTTGACTCGCGTGCTCGTCATCGCGTAGGCCTCCGTCCACCACGAGAACAAATCAGTGCCCACCAAGATGAACCTCTTTCCGCCTATTGATCTGGGGTAGGGTCCCATGATGTCAAGGGCCACTGTCTCAAATTGTCTGGTGGGTATGCGGATTTGCTGCTGTTGTTGGCCGTCAGGGCATCTCGACTTATAGCGGTTACTGACATCACACTGTCGCACATACTGTCTCGTCGCGCGGTTCACCCTGGGCCAATAGAATAGTTTCGCGATGTTTCGCTGTGTTTGGTGTGCACCTGGGTGGCCGGCGAACTGGCTGTCGTGTGCATGCTATAATATTCTCGTTCGCTCGCTATCTAGTTCAAACAGCTTCCACGGTCCCTCATGAGAAGGGGGGTGGCTCTCTACTCGTCCGTATACCACCCTCCAGTGGTCTACACTATCCCATTTTCGCAATCCGCGCGCTTCTGCTGGCATTGTAGGCAGCTCTGCTGCGCCTCTACTACGAGATCGTGTATCATGTTGACGTTCTCCTGGTGCTCCTCCGCAGTGTGTTGGTACAACTTCGCTCCCTCCCATTGTGGGTGTTCCGGTTGTAGTATCTCCTCCCATTCGCTTTCGTCATACACTAGGCATCGGGGCAGGGGGATCGCGATAGTGCGTCGGCCAGCTGATTTTCTTGACCGGCCACATGACTGCATGCCTATTGACCACCTTGCTAGCTTGCTGCGGGCGTCTCGTATTGTTTGTGACCAGACTAGGCACCGATTTTCGGTACATAGCACGAACGGCTGGTATTCCAAATAAGCACGGTAGCACTTCATTGTCCATACTACTGCGAGGCAATCTTGTTCGTTTACGTGATAGCGTCTCTCGGTTGGACCGAACTTCGCGCTTGCATAGTCTATTATGCACTGCTCTTCTCGTTCACTGTACTGGTATAAAACT
This sequence comes from Medauroidea extradentata, assembly GCA_003012365.1. Classification (NCBI taxonomy): domain Eukaryota; kingdom Metazoa; phylum Arthropoda; class Insecta; order Phasmatodea; family Phasmatidae; genus Medauroidea; species Medauroidea extradentata. The sequence goes on from PNEQ01019074.1 coordinate 3,618, forward strand.
GCGCCTATTCCTTCCTTGCTCGCATCAGTCTGTAGATACAGTTTGCGTTGGCAGTTGTAGTGTACCAGGGTCCCACACTGCGCGAACCTCGTTTTGACCTCCTGGAATGCCTCCTCTGCTTCGGCAGTCCAGACATATAGTGCGGTTAGGGGTGCGGTGATTGTCGCGAAGTCTTGTACGTGCTCCCTCGGCCAATTAATGAGCCCGAAAAACTTACGCATTTGCTTGCGCGTGGTGGGCAGTTGGTGTTCATTGATCAGGCGCAGATGTTGGGCGTTAGCTTTCACCCCTTCCTCGCTCACTACGTGTCTTAGAAATTCTACCTCCCCCTTGTCGATTTGATGGTGCATGTTAAGCCATTGATGGCAAGTCGCTCTAGCACGAGTGACAAGTGGGTGAGGTGTTCTTCCCACGTTCTTGACCAAATGAGTAAGTCGTCCAGATAGGCCAGGGTGAATTTGCTCGACAGACCCTCCAGGACCTGTACCGTCATGGTCTGGAATGTTACGGGGGCGCCTTGCAATCCGAATGGCATGGCGCAAAACTGATACTGGCTGCCATCGGGGGCCGTGAACGCCGTCTTTTCCTTGTCGCTCTGATGCACTGGCACTTGCCAGTAGCCGCAGCGCAAGTCAAGTGTGTTGAATATTGAGGCGTGGCCGATGGTGGCTAATATATGGAGGGGCCTGACTTTTGGTGGCCTGGTTGACACGGTGCATGTCCACACAAAAATGTAGTGTGCCATCCTTCTTAGGCGCTAACATGATGGGCGAATTGTAGCGACTGTTTGCCAGCTCTATCACACTGTCCGCAAGTATTTCCTGGATTTGTTTCATTATAAGCTTTGCCTGATGGGGTAAATAGCTCCTAGGGGGTATATATATATATATAGGTCGGTCTGTATTGAGCTGAATTTGAAGTTCCATCACCGCTGTGCGCCTCAGCTTGTTACCATCGGCGAACACCTCGCGCCTCTCGTCTAGCAGCCTGCTGCGCGGGCGGTACACTATTTGAGATGTCAAGCAACTGTACTGCAGGTGGCGGGTCGCCGGTTCGATGCCCGGTACCATAGGCCGTGCGGTGCTCGATCGTGCTAAAGCGTATTTGTCGTGCGGCGGCCTCTACTACCGTGTTTTGTTCCGTGAGCCAAGGTAGGCCCAATATGACATCCTCCCTGAGCTCTGGTGTGACTAGTGCGGTTGTGTTCGTCTCCAGGTCACGTATGCGCACGGTAATTGTGGCTTGGCCGATGGTTACACACTTCCCATTCCGGGTGGCCAGTTGTATGGCCTGATTTACAGGGTCAACAGTTCGGTTGGAAACAAGTTCGGGTCGGACAAAGTTATGTAAGGCTGCTGTGTCAACAATGGCAGAGCAATGGAGATTATTGACATTAACCAGTATTCTCAAAGACGGTTGATGTTTACTATAGATCTGATTGAGCAAAGCTGACTGTGGTGTAGGTTCGGGTTTGTTTACATTTGACAGCGGGTCGCCGGGAGCATCAGGCCCAGTGACCCCTACTGGCCATTTCCCAGTGGATGGCTACCAATGTTTCCATTTCGCCTGTCTTGTGAAGGAGCGTTAGGGCAATCCTTGTGCCAATGCATTTGGCAGCCGTCACAGTACCGACATGGGTACCGTGGTGGTTGGCTATAGTCTGGCTGGAATAGGCGGTTGGGTACATGATTGTCAACACTCTTAGGAGAAAATTTGTCACTTTCATACCTGGTATTTCTCCTGCGTGGTCATGTTGTGTCACCTGTTGTGTTGTCCGCGATGCTGGTTGGCAGAGCACTCCCGTCCACGTGGCTGACAGCTGCTGGTCGCTGTGGTCGCAGTGTTGCTGGCTGGAGTGTCTGGCGCGCGAACAGTGTTGCTGCTCTGATAAATTCACTCGGACTGTAGTGTAGCAATGACACCAATGAAGCACGGAACTCGGGCCTTGTTGTTTCAATAATTGCCATGAGTACTTGTTGGTCTGTCAGGTGTGTTTGATATTTGCGGAGCACGTGGTACTTCCAGGACACGAGCGTGGATAGAGGCTCATTCCCCTGTGGCTCTAGCGCTAAGTGGCTCTGGGCTTGCAGTTACCCAAGGGTCTCCCCATATTGCACTATGAATAAACTATGGAATTTGTGCCATGGTATCCCGTATCGCATCATGTTACACCACCATTTTCCTGCCTGGCCCAACAGTTGCCTACCCACACACTGCGCCCATTCATCTGGTCCAACGCCATACTTCTGGAGAAGTTTAGTGCAGTTTGCTACGAAGTCGGCGGCGTCCTCGCTCGGTAATCCAGCGAACTTGGGCACAGCGACTGGAAGTGCCGGGGTGTACTCGTGACGGTTGGCATAACGGCCCATCCCTTGACTGAGAGGGCTTATAGCTGGTGACAGCTAGGCAGACATAACATACGAAGCCCGCTCCTACTACAGTGTCCCGTTCCTCTGCAACTAAACACTCTGAGTGTGTGTTGATTCCGCAGAATTTACAGGTGAAGGGGGCCTGCCCCATCTCGCGAAAACACGGACATTTACAACATTCCGTGGTTACGACAGTGGCCGTGTCACAGTTCCCCTGGTTGACAGTACTGTATGCGCAAGCACCGGTCTTGGTAATATTGGCGGTGTCACACTGGTCGCATCGGAACAGTCCCGTGAGCATCCGGATGGCCTCTGTGGCCGGGCGCAACTCCCACACTGCGTTTAGCACGGTCCATGGTGTCCGCACATCATGCTGTCACAAACATTCACTTCGTATACCTCACGCTTTGTTGTTGTTCTCCAGTAGTCCTGTTGCGCGGCTCATGAGCACCCGGCTGTGGGCGCGACATACGTCCATTTGTTCGCGTATTGCCGTAATTTCCCACAGTACGTGCAGATCTGTGCAGAGATGCCCTCCGGCGGTATCTGCAGTTGCTCCTCGCAGAAGTCGCGGAAGGGATCCTGTGGTTGCCAGCTCGTGTTTACCGTCTTTACGCAACACTTGTGTTCTACCGGATTTTCTGGTATTTGTCCAAGACAGTCATTGTAAACGTTGGCGATGGTGTTGCTTTTGCCGTAGTATGCCATGGCGCGGTAACATGGCACGGTTGCATGGTCGCGGAAGCACGGCGCGTTGGTCAGCTGTTGTTCCGCAAGGTCACCTGTCTCCGCGCGGCAGTCTCTTCTGCAAGGTGCGGGAGAGGTGGTAGCCTCGGCGATCGATATTCTGGGCGGAGGGATGGTTGTCCTTGAGCGCTCTCTGCCCAACTCCTAGTCTGCAGCATAGGTGGTGAGGGGGTGGATGTTGGAATGTTGGCGCAAAATGGCTGCCTTTGCGCACTCTTCCCTCCACGTCACATACAATGGCGACCACGGGGCCGTGGCGTGCCCGAAATGTCCCGTTTACACGCACTGTTCACTTCACCAGTGTCCTGTTCGCGCGAATTGTAGCTCGTACGTTGCTACGTGACTTGACGGTGCAAACTGAAGACCTTAGTTGCGGCGCCACTTGACGGGGACGAGGGTGGAGGAGGTGGTTGGTTATGAAAATACTGGCGTGCTTTAAGAGTGTTCCCGACTAGCGGAGAACCAGCACTCAGGTGTTATGAGTGGAGGGTCGTGTGGCTGACGGCCGGCTTCAAAGCTCTCCTCGTCCTCCGCTGTTTTACTTACGCTCGGGGAGTGTTGTGGCCCTCCCCACGCTCATATACACACACAGACAAAGCACTCGACAGGGATTTCTGGCACCTGTGCACCAATATAAAAAAATTACGTAACCGGATTGTAGGGTCCCGTGCCCTGAAGCGCCGTGAAGCGGCGATGTCAATAACAACTCATATAGGCAAGACGTTATTATTCACTCACATCGATCTCCCAGGTTAGAATGCAATCCTGGCGATGTTTGAAGCGGTTCCGGACATAGCCCGTCCGGTACGCGAAGCGGCAAAAATACCATGTGATGGAAAATAGAAAAGTTAAAGTATGATCAGCCCCTGGGCGCGGAACGAGTCGACTGGGGTGAGGGGTTAACCCGGGCACTGAAGTTAAAAGACGTTAAATTTAATGTTTCAAAAAGTGAAAAGTAACTATTGCTGTGAAAATGATTAGACAAAAGAGATGCTGGTGCCCGGGCGCCTGGAGCCCAACCGCCTCTACACGCCGCCAATAGTCAATTGCTGAACCTAGGCGGGCTCAGGGCGGCCACGCCGATGAGCACGCCATAACTTCTTAACACACAAAAACACGTACAAACATACAAACAAAATAACTTAAAAATTGGATAAGAATTATACTTGCTGATTAGTGTCCAAAAGATTGTTTGGAATGTTCATATTTATACTTTGAAGAAATTGGGTCGGACAATATTTTACGTTACATGAATTTAAATTACGGTTAGAACAGAGAATTACTTTAATATGATTAAATGTAAAATCTAGAGAGCAATTATAAAATTCAAAGAAGTTACGCGGCAGAGGTTGCCGGTTGGACGAGTCCATCATGACGTTAGGCGCAGGGGTGTTTTTACCTGAATTTAGATTAGACCCGACAAGTCTTTCCAGGGTGCTAATGTTAGGGAAACAAGGTTATCCCTGGCCTATTACGTTGCTTGATTACACTGCACGAGTGCCCCTGTTGCCCTCACACATAACACCCGCACTTACAGTTCGTGGTTCACTGCGTGTTTTCTGCACTTCGGCTTAATGGGGCGTATTCCTAGCAATGGCTCGTGATTAGGGGATTTTTATCTACAACTGGACGTTGCGTTTGACTGCGTGGGCGGTGTCAAGACGCCGTGGCCTCTTGGGACCACGCTGTCGGGCGCGTTCCCATATGCGCTCGCAGTACTGCTTACCAGATGTGTTCCCTCGGTGCGAGGTGCGCACGACGGGCTGTTCCGAGGGCGCGCGGTTTGGTCCGCGTCAACATGTTTTCGTCTTCTTTTTTCAAGAGTAACACGCATGCGAAGTTTTCCCCCCTATTTAAGAAACATCCTGTGTGTGTGTGTGTGTGTGTGTGTGTGTATATATATATATATATATGCCCTAATATAATATCGGTAAGAATTACACAGCCAATACTTAATAGAATAGCTCCCCCCCCCCCAATTTCTTCCGTGCTTTATGGGGGATCTGTTGTTATATAACAGTCTTAGGTTTAGGGACCCCCCCTAAACTAAAATCCAGGCTACAGCCCCCTGCTGTGGCACCCTGGACGTAACCTCTTCCACTTACGATATAAAGTCTCCCACTTTCATGTAATTATCCTGCAGCCATATCCTCTAGTCCATAACCTACATTACACACACATCACACAGTTAGGAGTGTAGCAAGCCACTGAAAGAGTAAATAACACAATTTCTTTAATGTACTGCCACTGCCCACAATTTTTACTGCCACAGCTAGGCGAGGAGTTGTAACAAAACAACCTGGTATTCTGTTTACTGTGGCATGACTAACTCAAATCTGTTGAAGTAAAATTGATAACAGAGTAATTCTTAAGCGACTGCATGATTTTAGCTAGAGTAAGCCTGCCATAAAGTACCCTTTTTCTCGGACATAAATAAATTACGAAAGTGATTTTACTGCTAGATCATACTGCTGAAGCATTTGTGATGTGTGTAGTCAGTGGTGAGAGGGGGTTGGGACACTGTCCCTCGACTGGAACACAGGGAAGGGTCAGTATAGGCAATGGTACCATCCCTTTGTTTATTTGTATTTTTTAAAATTAATATTTAAAAATATTACAATTTTTGCTAGCTGGGTATTTAATATTTAGACTTGTTGAAAAAAACTTAAACAGCACCAATTTTCAAACTAAAATCCAAATTTTCCTAGGGGAAGACCCAGGGACCGCCCGCTTAATAAATTGTTACAGGAAAAATCCTGGAAATAATTTTCTGTCAACGATCCTGTCCCCCACTCCTTACAATAATACCTTCCACCGCCACTATGTGTAGTCTGCTTACAGAAGCATGTGTATAGCCTCATAACTGAGCCACTTGAGTTGGTGCACTTGAAACTGACAAGAATCAGCCAATCAGGCTTATAATATCGCCCAAGAACAAATGCATCAAAATAAGAGTAACCACTTGGTAACCGTCGAGATGCTAAACATTACCTACCATTATTATTAAAATAAAAGTATAACAAAAATACTGAGGACTGAATAAAATTAAAATTAACACGAGTTCTCACTTGACAATGCTTCTTGGCCAACTTACCTTAATCTTTCTTCCAAGGTTGGAAACTGTCAGTCTTGAACTTGTTTTGTGTGTAATGCACTCGCACCAACAAAGTACTATGTGCGACACACCCTCGGTGCTTAGCAGCAGTAACTTATTATTTTCACGAGAAATGTGTCTTCATGTCCACCTGTATAACTGCATGTGTCTTCGTGGTATCGTACGTATCAGATGTAAGTGCAAGATTATACACATTTATAACATTGTTACACTTACAAGCAGTCTATGGGCAAATAATTTATCATCAAACTGTAAAGAGTTCATGGAAAGAATCTGTCATCACAATGAATTATAATTTGGCCCAAAATACTGATTGGATGAACCACTTATGAATATATATAAAATACTCTGGTATTTTGTTCACTGTATCGTTACTTCAGCTGTGTTTAAAAAAATGTTGTTCTAAGAGGAAGTTTGTGAATGGTAGACAATCTGTTCGACAGCTTCCAATGCACTTACACGGCATGTGGTTTTCAATTATAAAAAAAAGTAAAAAAATACTTAATATCCCAAGAATATGTCATCAATAAGCAAAAATGCATATAATGGCATACGTTTTTTGGCCACTTTTTGTGCGTTTTTTTTTCTTTCCATGTGGTGGTGGCGACGAATAATGTGATTCCGGTTAATAAACTACAAAGTCCTATTTAGACCAGAACAACATAGTCTTCTTACTGAACTACAGTTTATGTCTATTTTAACTACATACACACCTCACACATACAAAACACACCACACACGACACACAAAACACACATGACCCACAGATCACACAACACACCCACCTCACACAACACACACACAAAACAAAACACACGTCTCACATGCACACATTAGTTTTTCTATAATGTATTCAAATAATTTATATTATGTTAAAATGATGTATCCACTATCTTTGTACAGAAATGTACACTAAAATATCTGAAGGATGCAATCAACAGTACTATTCTAGTAGGTTCGTGTTGGCCAGTAGCCACGCCATGTTCCTAATGTTCACTGATAGTCACTATCATTCTTTCAATAATTAAGGCATAAAGGTTATTTTCCTCCCTAAAGTAACAGTTAACACGGTGTTCTTCTCACGTGTAACTGAAGTCTCAACTTATACCTGCATAACTGCATATCATGTATATGTGTTAGGTAAACATTAACTTTATTTATTTAGCAGTGCAAAATACACATAAATAAACACAATATTTTTGTAAATTTCATTTAGTTTTACCATCCAATCTCAATGTAATAATATTTTATTGTGGAATAGGGGATGATATGAGGTGATCATCAAGCAATGCTCGCAGCCTAAACCCAGCCTCCCTCACCATTCACCACATTGTACGTCTTGAACATCTTTTCTACTCTTCTCCTTTTCTTCGACGATTTCCACCCCAGTCTCTTTAGCATCACAATTCGTGTTTATAATACTAGAAGTAGAGAAGACTTTCATATGCCAAGTAACCATTTGCAAATTGTGCAGAAGAATGTTCATTTTACAGACTGCAAATATTTTAATAAACTATGTAGTGATTTAAAAATGATCAGTAAAGTAAACTATAAATTTGTTTTACAAAACTTAAAACAATATCTGTTGGTCTTTTATACTATTAATGAATTCATAGGGTCAAGTAGTATTATATTATGTGAATTGTATCATTGGCAATAATTAAATTTTTTAATGTATCACTTGTTAATGTATTCAGTAATATTTTGTTATAAACTTAAATTAAAATCAAGCTGTGCAGGCCTACTGTTAGCATTACAATTCATGTATATTACAGCACCATATATTAATTTGTTTTATAGGTGTAAGTCTGTCTGTATCAACTTCATTAACTGTAATTCGCTGAAATTACCAATTCCATATCCCAAATTGAGATCAACAAATTATAATTTACTATACATAAATATGAGGTGAACAGAGAGCAATGTTGGAATGAAGGAATGGAGGAAACATGACATCTATGATAAAACTCACTGACAACAGGGCATCTGGCACAATTCCAACAAAGGTCACCTACACCTTTGTGGCAAACAAGCACCCTATTAGCTGCACCAACCACAATTCCACTGCTTACAGTAACTTGCAAAATTGTGTCTGTGACAGGTAGTCATCACATTGTTATAGGTATTTATACTACTTAGCCATGAGTTTGTACTTAGGCCTATGTTATTTTTTGCAAACATTATGGCTTAAATACTGAAACGAAGCATGTATCCCAGAACGTTTACATCCGGACTAACCTTTCCACTCTTCGCCTTTCTTTCAACAACTTCCATCCCAGTCCTTTTAGCATTACAGATGGCAGGTAGTTCCCTTCGTCCTCACCAGCCTGCCCTTGCCTTCTTGCCATTTATCCTTCACCCACCTTTCTGTCCATATTTGCAACTTCTCTAGCTCCCACGCCTCCAATTCCACGTATGGGTCCCTCTCTGTTGCCGCATACGCCATCATTTGCCATACCATTGCAATATAAGCCTTTTCCTTCATTGCACTATTACTCCTTTCAACAACACCCTCCCCAGTATACCTAGAACCCTTCTCCCATTAGACACCACTCTACCTACCTTCTTCACCCTAAGTGAACCTGCATCATTATACCTAGGTACTTGTATTCTGAAGCTTCCTCGATCTACTGCCCTCCTCATCGTTATTTAATAACAGTGGTATACCTACAGTCACAATTTCAATGAATTAATTGTAGTGTTCATACCGTATAACAATTCCATTATTTGACAGATCATAAAAAAGTAGTGCAATGTAAACAAAAACATTATGTATCCTTCCACCACCATGTGCTTTCTAGCTGACAATCAAAACATGTCAACAGTTAAGGTATAGTATTATTGCAATAGAATCCAAAGTGTGTTGTGATTTTCTTTTGGTTATTTTTAGATCTGAGGAAAGTAAGGTAATTTGTTTTCAATACAGGCTGCACAAAAGTCTTACTAGGGTTAGGTGGGCAATTTTAATGGAAAATTATTTCATATTATAGCAATGGATAGCCTAGCCTACTCTTCAGTAGTTCAGTTAATATAACAACCCAAAATTGTAATATGTAATGGCTTTTTATTCAATTATTTTTCTTGTTGCATTCAATTTGGTTCTGCACTATAAAATCATAAAGTAGTAGTCAAAGTTTCATGTAGCAGACTATCGAAAAAACTCACCTTTTGTGGATAGGGCCTACCTTAGAAATATCGGTGTTTTATCTAAGAAGCATAAGTAATAAACAAACATGGGTAGGACTAATTTCCCGAACCAGCATTAAATCTTTTGGTAACACATATGATTAAACACATACACGGCAATGGCCGGGAAATACATAGGCTTAAGTTTTCTGACCTTTTCTTTTTGTAATATGTAGGCCTACACTTTTGCAGCTGACAGGCACAAAATTTCACGTGGACTCCATATTAAGTGGTACCACTTACTGGCCATACATATAAAAACACGGAGTTTTTCGTACAAAAATAATTTTTTGAGTCGGCGATTTGAAAAAGCATGTTTACATATACGCCCACAACAAGAAACGTACAAATATAACACAAATTCCATTGAAATAAAAAGTAGGTAACATTCTTTTTATTGCCTGTAGCACTTTTCTCTGGATGGATTACCTGCTTCTTACTTACGCGTCTTTGTTAGAGATTGTTTTTTGTAGCCATGTCACGATGCTGAAAAGAAAACGTTTTTCTAGTTCCCTCTTCCGAAACGCATCTTAAAATATCCCATTATCGTTGGCGATTACAGGCCGTGTATTTTAATTCATGCATTGTAATATATTAAATATATGCACGGAATTTATAATAACACTTTAAATGAAAATAATTAGAAACGCACACGAACACACGAGAAGCTTACACAATGGCGTCCTCTGTTTTGGTTGCCGGTACACAACGAGCTATAGTTAACTTAGAGGGGCGGAAACGCTTCTAAAATGAAGCCCAATTGAACGGCTGTTTTGACCCCAGAAAACATGACGAACGGCAGTGTGGCCAACATTATGTTAAAAATCCGTCATTATGTTCGCATAAAGTCCGTTACTTTGCAGCTCCACTATAATCCCGTTAAACGCAGGAAAAATGCCAATAAATAATGTAATATATTATACTGTAATAATGTTTAAATTAGCTTTCTGGAAAAAACATTGATGCAACATTCAGACTTCATATATATATGTACATATATATATGTGTGTGTGTGCCAAATATTTTATACAAATGCTTATAAATACTTGAGTTCTATTGACTTATAATTTTGTGAAAGAAAGTACTTTTTTTTTATATTCTGGAATTATTGCATCTATTCTCAGTATTGTAATATTATGTTAACAGATAATAAGACATATTTTTTACATATAGTTGTGTATATGTACTGCAAGTACAATACTTTGTATGTATATATTAATATTCTAGTGTAATATCCTATACTGACTTGCTCCATGCCCTAATGTTTGAACTTCAAACTAGTAATAGGGTTTACGGAGTGTAAATAAATAAATAAATAAATAAATAAATAAATCGCTTTTGTCTCTCGACCGGAAATAAGAGTCCGCCATTTTATCTGGAGTCAAAATACCACGTTCAATTGGGCTTCACCAAAGAGCCTTGGATATTGCTGTTTCCGCCCCTCTGTGTTTACTATATAGCTCGTTGCCGGTACATGTCTGTTGATAATGGTTTAGTTGCTTGTAAAATAGTTACAAAAATCACATAGTTTGAACATAATAAATAGTTAACTGACTAATGCTGGATACATAACCATGCTAATATATTATGGTTCCTCCAAAATGCTTACTTATTTTTCACACATGTTAAACACTACTTTCAATGTCGACGATGGTAATTAACCGATTTGTTGATCAGGGCTGCCACTACTGCTTCATCAAGTCCCACACAGCACACAATGTTTCAGTTACGTTTCAGAAATGTTACACCCGAAACATTGTAACATTCCAGAAATGTTTCAGTATATAACGGATATGTGTCCGATATGTTTCAGATATGTAGAAATGTCCTCTTTTTGTTACATTACTTTGATATGTATCCGATACATTACAATGTTACGTTTCCGATACATTGCAATTGTTACTTATCCGATACATTACAATGTTACGTTTCCGATACATTGCAATGTTACTTATCCGATACATTACAATGTTACGTATCCGATACATTGCAATGTTACTTATCCGATACATTACAATGTTTCGTATCCGATACATGACAATGTTACGCTTCCGATACATTACAATGTTACGTATCTGATACATTACAATGTTACGTATCTGATACATTACAATGTTATGTATCCGATACATGACAATGTTACATTTTCGATACATTGCAATGTTACTTTTCCGATACATTACAATGTTACGTATCTGATACACAACAATGTTATGTATCC
>PNEQ01019081.1:0-12220 GCA_003012365.1 Medauroidea extradentata
CCCCCCAATGTAGCCACTGCCAACGCTTTGGCCACAGTAGCAAAGTCTGCCGAGCTCCTCCGCGCTGCCGCCTATGCAGCAAAGACCACATGACTGTCCACTGCACCTTGGAAAACAAGGACGACAGGGAACAGCGATGCTGTGCAAGCTGCAAGGGACAGCACGCAGCAAATTACAAAGGCTGTGCTTCCTACAAGGAAGAAAAATTGTGTTTCCTGCCGCCTGAGGAGCGGAATTAACGCCAGCAACTCAGCAAGGCATCTATAAAGGCCCAAAGCCAGCCTGGAAAACATCGTACCCCCCAAACCCCCGGGGCGCAGCCTGGTCCTGATGGCTGGACTGTGGTACCTGAATATGACAGAGGACGTACACCTACACAAAATTTTGTACCAGGTTACGTGCAACAGGCCCCAATCTATACTTAAAATAGATATAATGCGTTGAACATGCATGGCTTCTCTGAAGTTGACTTTCCCGCCCTTGCAAACCAGTACAGACCCCGCAGCAGCGACCCCAGCAACAGGGACGGAAAAATGTCCCACAACATTCAGAAAAAAGGTGTAAAAAATACAGCTGGCTCTCGCCTCATGAGCGCCCAGCAGCAGACTGCTAAGGCCACGCCCCCACCCAAGCCCCAGGCGGCGCAGGATAGGCCGGACCCAGCGGCTAAACAGGAGCGCGCAGCCACACGGGAAACTACAAAGGCTCCCGAAACTGCTCCGGACGTTGTCAAATCCCTGCTGCCATATATCATCATCATCATATATCATCAGTCATATCTATTGTTTAACAGTGTTCTTTTAATCATAAGGCATGTGCCTACTGGTATAAATTTATATTCCAACTATCATTTGCTTTATTTTACCGTTAATGCTACAGAAGTCTGTCTATTTACTCTAGAGAAGACACTCTGAATCTCGATTTTTTTCTCTTTTTCGGGGACAAGGGTCATTGATATCTACCACTCAACAGTGTGACGTCTGGCTACTGATATCAATTTATTTACATTATTGTGTTAGTTAATTTCTCGCAAAATGCTACGGAAGTCAGGGCTCGACTAGACACTTTGCAGAAAAAATGCAATTTTAAAATTTTCTGTTAAGGTCCTGGGGGGGGGGGGAGGGAGGTAAAATAAGCAGCTATTGAATTTACAAAGGTAGCAATTTCGAATGCTATGAGAGGAACCGTGAGTATTCGTAAAATCGGGGGTCTAGTGTATTCAATCAACAACGTTGCGACAGTGCCCTGTAAATAGTTTAGAAATGCCTATATATTACTGTCAATTTACATTGCCGGCAATATTCATGTTTCGTTACCATGAATTCATGCTCGATGTTAGGCTACAGAAAGGTCATATATGCACTTACAGAGTACCAGTATTCATTTATTCAAAATACGTCATTCTATTGAAAAATATTACTACTTCAATAAACTTTACTGTGGTATTCTTGCAAATAACTTCCAAAAACAGTCGTTGCGGCCGCATGAATGTATATTGCCCGAGACGTTTGTGCTTAATTTTGAGCCAAAGGAAGGGCATATATCCACCTCCAGTGTATCTACTATTTAACCAAAATACTTCACTCTATTGAAAATTATTACTATTTCAGTCAACTTTATTGTGGTATTCTTGCAAATAACTTCCAAAAACGGTCGTTGCGGGTGCATAAATGTATATAGCCGGCGACGTTTGTGCTTAATTTTGAGCCAAAGGAAGGACATACATCTGCTTCTAGTGTATATATTTATTCAAAATACTTCACTCTATAGGATTTTACAATTTTAATTTCAGGATTTTGAAACTCAACTTGGTGTTACGAAATGCACGTGAAACAGATGGGACACGATTTTAACACTGCTAGTGTTTGGTGGCTATTGAGTTCAACTTGCACCTTACTTACTTATCTGTACATTTGTTTTGTATAAGTAAGTGTTCATTCGATGGCAGTGATTTTTTGAAAAGGTTTCATTGCTAAGGATATGAATACGACCTAAATAAAGTAACAGTATTAATTAGAAAATGTTAATAATTGGAATGGAATTACGATATTTCCCTGTATCCTTTGATCCTGTACGAGTGAAAAAATTAATTAAAGCTTTGAAAATATGGGTGCTCTAGCCAGTTAGAAACAAGTATTGGATCAGCTAATATTGGCCGATATTTCGTATCAAGGTATCAGTTCAGCAGTAGTAAATCAGTAGTAGTTTGGCAAGCATGCCACACATCATCACCCATACACAAATCAGTAAATTTGCTTATGTACATTTTTGTGGTTACATTTACTCATAGCTTATGTTGTTATTATGCCATTTTCTCACACGAAATCTATATGAAATGCACAACAAATGTGTATATTTTCTTAACATGACAAAAAAAAAATTCATGACCGATTTATTTTCCTGAATGCACCACAAAAATTTGGTGAAATACATGCGGCTATCACACAAATTAATACAGTACTTATTTGAGTACTAAAACCAAACCTTAAAAAACTTTACCAAAAACAACTTTCAACCCCATTGTTTTGGCAGCAAAATTTGGCACTACATTTATTGCCAATTCTTATTTTCTAGCATCAAAATTAGATAATTTACCAGTGGCCTACAGAGCAGAGGTTATATAAAAATATTAACAACGTAAATGGAAACATTTATTTTCGATATATTGTATCATTCGTTACGGCGCAATATTGGACACATACATAGTAAAGTTTTAAATTCTATTTCACGACAAAAACTTTGTTCATGCACCAATACATTTTTGTTTGTGTTTACATCTGCGTAAACACTAAATGTACTAAAGGAAAAATTAATGCTTGGTAAAAATTTCATGGAACATACATTTGTTCAGAGTGTGCCAAACGGCAAGAATCTTAAGCATCAAATATTGATTACTACATACACCTAGGTAATTATTTATCTTAATGCAGCAGTGTTGTTTGCACATACAATATAAACACAGACCACCATACAAATTCACTCAGTATCAACCGGTAACATCACATCACTTCTATAGGTATCTCCTATTAACACTCCTTCCAATAATACTGACAAAATTCATACTCAATAAAACTAAGTACATTAATTTGTTCCTCATGAGTATTATCTTTGCCAGTGAATGTTAACCAGGAAGGAATACAACAAATAAAATCTTCTTTTGTTAATTCTTTCAGTCAAAAGAGACTAAAAAAAAACTATACAAAAAGTTATTTTAAGCATGAGGTAAGAAGTCTTCTTTCGCTACAACTATAACTTCATTCAGCAAGTCTATTGATTCACATCAAAGCACACAATGATAAAATAAAAATATTCTTAACACAGACCACTTGCAAGTACAGTATTGCAAACATTGCTATTCAAAAATACAGCAGTTACAGACTAACACCAAACACTGCTAATTGTCTACACAAATCTATAGAACAGTCGAGGCCAGCAATACAATTGGTAAGAAAGTTTCAAACTAGACTGATTCCGACATTTATATTTGAAGCTGCAACAGCTTCACACAAGCTGAATTATTCCTTATAATGTAACACATTACAGCTCATAGCTCAGGAATGTGGATGAGAATTAAATATATATAGCATATATATATATAAAAAAGTAATTCTTAAAACCACTTCAAACCCAAATGGTCAATGGATAACAAAAGAAAATTCATCAAGTTAAATATAGTTTTAATCTGTAACCACGAAGTACACATGCATAGTTTTTGATATGCTCTGTAAACTTTCTTCATTCAGTTGATATCTACTTGCCAACCAATTAAAAAAAAAAAGAGACAAATACGTACAAACTTTAGTTTGCCTAGTCACTTGCCACAATTTCGGAGATCTGAATGGCATTAATACAAATGTCCAGCCTTCCTTCACATATTCATACTTACACAGAACTAATTCGCACAAGAATCCAGGTCGAGCACACAGACAAAAGTACGGTACGGTATCACACAGAAGGGAGGAGGCTGCTTCAGTCGCTACAGGAATCAAAACCTAAAAAGGCGCCTGCGAAGGCGCTGCACTTGGCTGAATGTCCGAGCGAACACACACCAGTGGCTGCCAGCAGATCACGTTGCATACCGCTTGGTCCACAGCCGAGCGATGCGGTCGTGTTCCTCTCTGTTCTGCAGGTATTGCGTTGCTATGCTACCAACCAGCGGATCAGCTGCAATCAAACTAACATGTCACTAACAGCCACAGCTTACTTTCCAAGTTTCTCATGCTCTGATACATTGTATTACTTGTTGTTAATTTACAATTTAGTCACAATATACAGCATACACTGAATTTACCGCATTAAGATAACCATTTTGAGGTAAGATTTAAAAATTGCCCCAATCTATTTTAAAGTCTACAGATTAATTTCACACAATCACACTACACATTAATTAGCATGGCACAAAAAAGTAATACAACTACATAAAATCTTACAGCATAGCAAACTATAGAATTAAAATATTTCATCCCCATAAACCAATGCAGTTTATGTCCTACATAAACATAATTTTATGTTTGATACAAAATTAATGATCTTTGTACACTAGACCCCCAATTTTATGAACCCTATATGTAACAAAAACTCTCACGAACCATTAAAAATAACAAAATTCTATGAAAAAAGAAAATGGAAGGAATTACATTGACAATTATTTAAAAATATATTTTTTAATTCACAGTGTTAAAATTAGAGTTTTAAAGTTGCAGTCATTATTTAGCAAGTCACAATACTATAAACACAACAAAATTGATGAAAATTCATTACAAAATATGACAGTGACAGTTTAAAAACTGTGCTGCATTGCAGCCACCGCTCGTGCCAAGCTGGCCTACTCCCTCCACCTCTACAGGGTACTATCGTTTAAATGGAGGCTGTACTACAGTTGCATCGTTCTAGTACATATGCTCATGTAAGTGTAGTATAACCTTTTTCTAGGCTATTCCTCCAAGTCTCTCACCTCGTGCCGACACTGTTTACACATTCTTACATGAACCCCATCAATAGTATTGAGCGGTCCTCACATTAAAGCGTTGATTATGTTAGTAGGGATGGGAGTTTTAAATCTGGTGCTTGTTTTTCTTTCTTAGTTGAGCATTAGTGAATGCCCCAGTCGCCAGGCTAGGGTTCTCCCATTTGACTTCAGACCTGTCACTCCACTGGCCATGGACGGGAGTGTCTGGTTCCGACGGCCGGCTTTAGGGGCCCTCTTTGTCAGCGAGTCGAGTTGAGGCCGAAACTCACTCTTCCGTCGGGCGTGAAGGTGCACACATCTAAGTTTGGTAGTCTTTTGAATCCTTCAGTAGGCGAGTATGAGCGACAGAGGAATGTGTTGACGTCTTGATGGGAGCTGAGTATAATTCTTTGTTCGCAGAGTGTGCAAGAGTACAAAGAAGCAACCCAGACTTTGTTTGGCAAAATTAACGTCCATGAGAAAGGCAAGTTCTGGAGGCCTGGTAAGTTTGATTAAACTACCGACAGCTGTAGTCGACGTCACACAGTATATTCCCAGTGTGGATCGCAGTTTTCCTGGGTGTTGTCCGAGACTTTAAGGAAGGCCTGCTCATTTATGGCGAACACACAGTTTGTTGGTTCTGGATAATGGAAGGCTGTTCGCAATATAGGAGAGTTCAAGAGGGATCGGCCCGTTTCAATTTGGTCAGGGGAAGGAGTAGTGGATTAACGAGGCGTCGAGGATGTGCGTATTTGAATGGGAAGAACGGAAGTATAGGAGAGTGAATGTGTGCTACATTTAGTATGTAATTAGAAGGCAAAAGGGAAATTGCCTTTTGAGAGAGACCGAATTTGGTGCTTTTGCGTCGTAATTCATGAACTGGTAAGAGCATGTAAAATTTGTTTAGTTTGTGAATAGAACATTCTTAAATTTACTGAATTTTCTTTTCTTGCTCAAGAATGGTACAAAATAACCTGTTGTCACTAATAGCTATAAGCATGTATTAGATGATTTAACGTTTCTTGTTCTGGGTTTACACGAATTGAGGTTTTGGTTAAGTCGTAAGGGAGTGTTGTACTGAAGGCCTTAAGCCTTGATGACTAAATTGGGTATTATCAGCTCAGTATTGTGAAATTATTTTTTCTTTACTGGTTAAACACCATACGTACTTAAAAACATTAACTTGACACATAATTTGCTTGAATAGTATGTTACCGCATTTCGTAAAATGTGCATTTCGCATTACGGAAGAGCATAATGATTGTGCTACATATCTGCCATATGTAGAAACATTTGTCTCCTCCAGCATGGGTGTCAAACTTTGAAAATAAATTACACGTTTGTGTATTACGCAGTCCCGGAACTTCTAATTTATTTTTAAACAACAGACTGGCAGTGAAAGCCATTCCCTGCTACAACCATTCATACATTTAATTTTCAACGATTTTAGGTAATAATGTCACAATGTGGGGTTTTGGGCTGGTTGAACGTCGGTACATGCTACGGTGCCGTTATCTATCCTCCATATTGTGAACAGTCTTACAGCTTCCAATCTGTCCACCCCGAAGGTCATTGGGATAAAGTGGCCACTAAAGATTTAACCTTTGAAAAAAATCACTAGTTGTTACTGCATATAAGTCAAAATTAACAAGAGTTACATTATTGTTTGTATTGTAGTGAATCATTGCATGTAGTTCCGAGTCACTTTCCTATTTGAATACAACATTAGAGGAAGAACATCAAATGCAATCGACCTCTCTGTATTAAATATACTTCATAACATTTATTTATGATAGTGATGGGTCGAATCTGATTCCAAAATCAATTGATTCCACTGGAATAGAAATTGAACCAAATCCCTGGTTTTGGGATCAATATGACTGATTAAACAAAATATCCCTGAAAAAATATTTTAGTCTCGCAGGTATCACTGAATTACTAGAGTGATTTTGTGTACAAACTGCAAACTATTTGAGGTTTCTAATTGTATTGCAGCTAATATAACACACAAAAATATATTGGTAAGAATAGATTATAAAATAAGAAATTGTTCAGTAATGATTATCATATTCGTTTAGACAATTACGTTGCATTACATTCAGTACCAAAATAAATACTTAATACACCATGCTGGACAGCTACCAGCACCTATATCCCCAAAAATAAAAACTACAAATACATTAGCTGTAATAAAACACTGGTTCAGCGGAAATATCCAGCAACATTTCGTTTACAAAGTACGTTGCGTTCGTTTTTCCGTGAGCATGGTACTAACACGTGATACTTTTGATCTTAAGACGTCTGGCTACTGTTATCAATTTATGTTTATATTATATTTCTTAATTTCCCGTAAAATGCTATGAAAATTGGTGCCTGGCTAGAGGCATTTGCAGGGAAATGGAATTTTCAAATTTGAAAATGGGAAGGGGGGTTGCGTCCCCAAAAATGCCGGTACTGATTTTATGAAGGTAGTAATTTTACGAATGTGATGAGAGGAACCGTTGAGTATTAGTAAAATTGAAGGTCTAGTATATGTGTAACATGTAATAAATTTAGGTAAGCTTCCTTCATATGATCTGAAAATTATCATTCATGAAAAGTGCTTTGAAAAAATTAAGTAGGTACACCTAATGCTACTTGTAAGTTACACATTTTTTAATTTCATCACTGAATTATTTTGTGATTATCCGTAGCTTTTAAAAGATGGCTAGTATATGCGAGAAAACATGAGAGCTTACTTTTTTTTTTTTTTTTTTTTTTTTTTTTAAGATTAGGTATTTGCTGCAGTGTGAAATTATTACATTGTACACATGTGTTATACTTGTATGAAAAATCTTCCACATGATAGAAGAAAATATTTAACTTTTGCTACAGATACTCGCTATTTTATTAAGGAGTCTTATCAAGATTTATTCAGAAATGTATAGTGTTTACTTGAATAATGTCTGCTATTGCATCATGGTTGCACCCTAATTTTGAATATGTCTTACAAAGGAATTTAACAAAATCTGCAGAACAGTGCACATGACTATTTGATGATAATCACAGGCAGAAACACACACACCACATATAAACTGATTGCACTCTTAAACTGTGCATCGAAACTGATGTCTGTGTTTTATATGAGTAACAAATTGTGCTTCTTTCAGTTTAGATCAAAGTTGCAGGAATAATATAAAAAATGAACAAAACTACTCAGTGTTTATTTGGGGCCGTAAAAAAATCTTAAAATGTCAATTTTATGATTATCGAAACAATATGTGGAGTTTTACGGAAAATGGCAAATCTCATAAAGGGAAAAGGATAATCATGAAATCTCTTTTTCGTTTTTGTCGTAAAAGAAATGTTCTAACACATTAAACAGTAAAATGTGTGTTTTTTTTAACTCCTTTTATATATTTTTTTTCACTTCAAAGCAAAAAAAAAAAAAATGGGTTAATTATCTAATTTTATTAAAAATCGGTTGTCGGCTGCTACTTGCCTGCCTGTGTTTCTGAATTTCATTCAGATTATTAAAACACCATACTTTCCTTTTGATATCCCACATGCTTTTTCATAAAATATTTTACCTTACTTTCTACTTCCTGTTTCTCACACTGTCAAAGTCCTGCATTCCTGACATAACATCAACCTGTTCCCTCTCCAGTCACAATATACGTAAACAACTGCCAGTGTTGTTTACCTATTTACTTGTGTTTGTGCCTGGCTGCGGACTTAACACACCCTTCTCCCTTCTTCATCTGCTCACCCTCTTCCAGAGTTAGATGCGAGATCTTGCCAGGAGATAAGAATGAAGGCCAGCAACTGATACAATCCGTGCATTGAGAGAGAACAAAGACAGGGTGTGTGTGACCTTGTGCATGTACGAGCCTGCCTCCCCTCACAGCAGCCACAGCAGCATTATTTAAAAGCTTCTACGTCAGTCAGTCTCAGGCAGTTGTCCATGAAAGATGCAAGATTGGTGCTTATACACAAGTCATTTAAGCATTTAAATGTAGTAAATGAGTGTTATTGATAGTTTTTCTGTGTTTCTTTATAAACTAAGTTAGTATGTTTTGTTGAACAATGGAGGAAAAGTGCAGTGTTGGAGAAACTACTGAAAGTGATTGCCATCTGTTACACTATGTTAAGGAAAAGTCTATAAAAGTTATTGAAAAACTTTCTGAAGAAGATTTGAACCTTTTCACATCAAGATGTGAATCAAACAAGTTAAAAACTGTTTGCCTACATCATGAAAGTGTATTTTTAAAGAAGTATGAATTCTTACAAAAGGTACGTTGTGATCCTTTCAAAATACATAAAACTGTTATTAAAAAGGCACTTCGTGTTGTAACTGTAGAACAGAGCAGAATCATTGTATCAAAAGGGTACAAGGTTAAACCTGGTCAGAAACTTTGTGCATTGTGCAGGAATAAACTTTTAAATGATAAAGAAGATAACAAGGTTGAGAATAATGATGACCACGAGAATGGACAAACAAATGATACAGGATTAACATTTAGAGACGAACTAAACCAACTTCAAAAAAATACTGTAATTAACGAGCTAAATTCTTCCTTTCATGTTCGCCAATGAAATTGCATGCACTTGGTGATCATAGCAAATCACGTTACGCTAAAGAAAAGCTACAAAAAGTTAATGAAAAAGTAAAATCAAAAATTGAAACTGTTCTTGAAGTTCATTTACCAGAAGAAAAAAACTACTTGGAAAAAAGTGTGTTGCAAAACAGTGAAGACATGGATAAACTAGTGGACATTATTAAAAATGAAATGGTAGGTGCATCAAGAAAAAAACGGATTCAAATGTTGACAATACCCAGCTTCTCTGTCGTGGACAAGAAAAAAAATTAAAAAAACTTTCCACACATCTGATTATTCTGTTCGTAAGGCTCAACAAGTTTTTAAAGACAAGGGTTTTTTAGCCGAACCAGATCCTAGGCAAGGGAAACAGCTAAGCCTTGAAACTATCGATTTAGTGAAACAATTTTATCAGAGTGATGAACATTGTAGAATTCTGCCAGGAATGAAGGATGTCGTGAATATAGGGAAAAATGTTTATGAGAGAAAGCGTTTGATTTTGTGTAATCTTTCTGAGCTATACTCAAGTTTTAAACGGGAGCATCCTAATTTGAAAAATCAGTTTTTCAAAATTCTGTTTCTTGAGACCTAAATGGTGTGTCTTAGCTGCCTCTAGTGGCACACACTTAGTATCTGTGTGCACAATCCACCAAAATGTTGTTTTATTGATTCACGGAGCTGGTATAAAGGAGGATTACAAGGAACTGATATTGCACATGGTTTGTGAAGGAGCGACAAGAGAAAGTATGTTAAGACATTGTGACAAATGTCCAACAAAAGATAACCTTGTCCACTTTTTAAAGTCGAAGTTTGAAGAATATGATGATGGAAGACGTTATTGAGTTCAGTCAGTGGGTTTCCACAGATCGAACTGAAATGATAAGGTGTTCCAGCTCTGTTGTTGAATTTATAGAAACATTAGTTGATAAACTAAATAACTTAATACCTCATTCTTACATTACCAAATCACAAGCATCTACGTACTTTTAAAAGTTTAAAGGAAACATCTCCTTCCAATGTTGCTGTAATTTCAATGAATTCAGTGAAAATTATGCTTTCATGATACAAGAAGAAGCCCAAGGATACCACTGGACCTCAGATTCATGCACTATTCATCCTGTAATCATTCACTGCAAGGATGCAACTGGCAAAAAACGTGTTCTATCTTTTCGCATCATATCTGATGACCTCAAACATGACTTAACAATGGTGTACGAAATCCAAAAAACTATGACAGCCTTTTTGAGAGAGAACCATCCACACATTAAAGAGATTCATTACTTTAGTGATGGGTGTGCAGCCCAATATAAAAATAAATACAACTTTGTAAACCTGTGTCTGCATGAGAGAGATTTTTTACTTAAGAGCTCAGTGGTAATTTTTTGCGACCAGCCAAGGCAAAACGGAATGCGACGGAATAAGAGGTACTGTGAAATGCATAGCTCGGAGAGAAAGTCTTCAACAACCTATGGAAAAACAAATTATAACAGTGACTGAACTATTTGACTTCTGCAAGAGTAGAATTGAAAATATCAGCTTCCATTTTATTTCTAAAGAAGAAGTTAAATTCACTCGTCCTGCTTTGGAAAGTTGCTTCAAAGGTGCTCAAACTCTTCCAGGGACAAGATCATTTCAAAACTTTCAGCCACAAAATGATTCACAAACAATTGAGGCTAGAAGAATTAGCAAGGATGAAAAAGCAGCTATTGTTTTTAATTTATTTAACATTCAGCAAAACTTTCTCGTGAAATTAAACTATTTGTACCCTGGATGTTTTATTGCTTGTGTTTATGACAGCTTCTGGTACTTTGGCATGGTGAATGAAGTAAATGCTGAAGAAAAAGATGTAATGGTACAGTTTCTTCATCCCCACGGACCATCACCATCCTTTTTTTGGCCCAAGAAAGAAGATACATGTGCTGTGCCCATTCCTCATGTAATTGCTATGGTGGAACCGCCAAAAACAATAACTGGAAGAACCTATCAGTTTTCTCAAGAATGTATGTCAAGTATTCAATCAAAATTTGACAATATAGAAGAGAGTTAAAGTACAATGACCTAACAGTGTTACAACTGCAAGAACTGTCAGCCTTAATAACAGGAGTATTGAATGCATTTGTAAGTACACCCACAAATGTTTTATGTGTAATTATTATGTTTAAATTGAACTTTTTATTACTGATGCCAGTTGTTTACGTTTGTGACTGGATAGGGAACAAGTTGTTGTCATGGATGGAATGCAGGGCTATGACAGCGAGGGAAACAGGAAGCAGAAAATAAGATAAAATATTTTATAAAAAAGCATGTAGGATATCAAAAGGAAAGTATGGTGTTTTAATCATCTGTATTAAATTTAGAAACACAGGCAGGCAAATAGCAGCCAACAACATATTTATAATGAAATTAGATAATCAACCCATTTTTTTGCTTTGAAGTAGTGATGCACCGATGCGGATACCGATGCATCGGAATCGGCCGATTATTGGCTATTTTCGGTTAATCGTAACCGGCGATTCTTTATCCAATTTCCCAACCGATTATCAAGTTTATTTATCACTCAACTTTCAAGGATAACAAGTAAAAAATTAACGACTAACGTAATTTTAATATACGTTTCTTTAGATTCATTACAAAATTACAGTGCATTCGCGCATAATCGTCGCCATCGCATCTAATTTTCCGGTGAACAAAGGAG
>PNEQ01019082.1:0-12220 GCA_003012365.1 Medauroidea extradentata
CAAGTGACTTTTAGGACAAGTGACGTTTAGGGCAAGTGACGTTTAGGCCAAGTGACGTTCAGGCCAAGTGAAGCTTAGGCCAAATGACGTTTAGGCCAAGTGACTTTTAGGCCAAGTGACTTTTAGGACAAGTGACTTTTAGGCCAAGTGACTTTTAGGACAAGTGACGTTTAGGGCAAGTGACTTTTAGACCAAGTGACGTTTAGGGCAAGTGAAGTTTAGGGCAAGTGACGTTTAGGGCAAATGACATTTAGGTCAAGTGACGTTTATGGCAAGTGGTGTTTAGGCCAGATGATGCTTAGGCCAAGTAAAGTTTAGGCCAAGTGACGTTTAGGCCAAGTGACTTTTAGGTCAAGTGATGCTTAGGGCAAGTGACTTTTAGGCCAAATGACGTGTAGGCCAAAGTAATGTTTAGTCTAAATGACGTTTAGGTCAAATGACGTTTAGGCCAAGTGACAGTGAATAAAACATTCTCTTTCTGCGTTCGTCGTATCTTTCTCTAGTCTCAGAATATTTAGTATTGGTTTTAGTTTTCACCAACAGAGCGCAGTTGACTTCGTTTAGAATTCTTGTAGCTGCTATTCGGACTACCTGTTCAGAAAACGTTAGCTCATTTTTTCTTGAGTGACTGTTTCACTACCAAATGAACATTTTCTTGCTCTTTCAGTTTGATACAATGTTGGGTCACCAGTTGACGGTATATTTATAATTTTGGATAGTACAACTATTTATAAGCGTAATTTTATGTCTTATGCCGTTTATAGTATTATGATCCAGTAAGCCTAGCATGCATGTCATTTGGCCTAAACGTCACTTGCCCTAAAAGTCACTCGCCCTAAAAGTCATTTGCCCTAAACGTCACTTGCCCTAAACGTCATTTGGCCTAAAAGTCACTCGGCCTAAAAGTCACTTGCCCTAAAAGTCACTTGACCTAAACGTCACTTGACCTAAAAGGCACTTGCCCTAAAATGCATTTGCCCTAAAAGTCACTTGACGTAAAAGTCACTTGGCCTAAAAGTCACATGCCCTAAAAGTCACTTGCCCTAAAATATATTTATCTTAAATTCCATTCCTTTATTTTGTATTATCTTCTCTGTTCGCTAAACTACGGGTAACATCGTGTTTCTTGAAGCGTTTAGTTATTCGAGTCGCTCATAGAGTGCAGCAGCGACGGATTTTGCGTTCGCGACATTCCTGAAAACATTTGCTTCGGTACGATTGTTTCTGTCGACAGAGGACGGTTCCAATATTTGAATTTTATTCAAAATATGTTTAATTTCATTAATTTTAGTATGTTTTTCCTTCCAGAAATACCTTTCAGTTTTTTTCGTATAAATAATTAAACGAGCTTATTTTATAATTAACTTCGTCACCACCATACACCAACGATACGATTCTGTCACTCATATTTTGGTTGCAGTACGTTATACTGTTCTTTACAAATAATATGTTTACTTCGGCTTTCAATAATTTCATGCTACTGAACATTCTTTTAAAAATCATTGACGTAATTTTAAAAAATTTATTTCTGTTTAAATTTCAAGAAAGCCTTCTGCTATAGCAGTAGAGCCAATGCGATATACAGTTTTCAATGTTCGCATACAAGCAAACCAATCAGATTTATGAAGCAGAATTCACAATAGAACTTCGCGACGCGGCGCGAAGAGTATTAGCCAATCAGAAAGTTGACGCCAGCAGTGAGCGTCATGAACATTGGAGTCATCGCAGAATTTGGATTTGGCGGCGTCGGGCTCTGAGGTGAAAAAAAAAGAAGGAAAGTTTTGTAAACATTGAAGCCGCCATCTTTTACAGAAGATACGCGATTTTTAAGTATATATAGTTTACTTAAGAGGACGTGGTACATACTTCAACGCCAAAAGTATTTATCTATAACTGTAGGTTTCTTGAAACTAATTTGCGAAAATTAAACAATAGCAATCCTAGACAATAGTATTAGCTAACGTTTCAAACAAAATTGTTTCCATTGTTACGAACTTCTGAGGCACAATCTCTGACGCCGCAACCTCGTGCATTTAACTGCGGCGCAAGCGATCATGCGTAACGAACTAGTAATTCTGGATAAATATTTACTCGTTAAGTTGGCAGATACCATTATCTAGGATTGTCATTGAGTATTTTATCCATATTGGCTTCGAAAAAAGTGTGGAAATCAATTGATGTTTTCAGCGTTTATTTATCTACTACGCACTCTTAAATAAATATAACCTGTATACGTTTTCTTCTCGTTAATTTTGATAAATTAGCCTAAATAATTGTATTTTAACTTTCAGATTAATTGTTATTTGAAATTGTGTTCTGTGGTGTGTCAAAAAAGTGACGATATTTAAAATGGTTTTGTACTAATTATAATTCGCATATAAGACGAACTATAATTTACAGAATATTTCGTTTCTATTTTTGCGATACATATACAGCCTATATTTATATTTCTTTAGTGTTGAACAAAACTGCATTGACGATTGCTGGCGATATTTGGTCGCTGTATTTTGGATTGTTGGATTGGCTTCTCAAGGGCCCGGCGTCCACCGACGACACTGCCACGCCGCGAAGCTCTATTGTGAATTCCGCTTTAGGATGTTTCATACAAATATCTTTATGTAGGTATGTCTAACAAATCGATATATATATATATATATATATATATATATATATATATATAATTCTAACCAAAAGAGGCGACGAGGCGGAAATGGTGTTTTTAATGGATTCTCGCTATAAATCGACCCAGTCTAGATGTATATGATTTTCTCTTCGGGATGATAGTTACATAAAAATTCATAAATACTTTCCGGACAAACCTCCACCTTTCAACTGTGTAAGGAGAGGGAATTTACTTTCGTATATCGCCGACATTACTTAAATTCAACGATCTATGGTTTTATTCCCATTTTAATTGAATACTTATACGAACGGCTAAACGCTAAAATATGATTTTTAAGATTTTAGAAATTTGTCTCCTAAAGAAGTGAAAAAAAACAAAGTATTTGCTACTGCATTGAGATGACCTCTCCTCCTAACATTACAGGCAAATTTCAAGGCGCTTGATGAATGTTTATAATATTTTTATCATTTTCTAGGCTTTTTTGCGCCTCTTAATAATGTTTGTACACATTGTGTTTGTTTTATGCTTTCTGACTGGGTTTAATCACTTTTCAAATATTCAGTTACATTAAATGTAAGGTCATATACGTGCGTGAGCATGTCCGGTCGCAAATAAACTTTACGACAATAAAGGAAAGTAGCTAATCAAGGTTCACGTGTGATGTGTTTGCTCGGTATTTTAACTAGCGGCTTCATGATTGTACGATTTTAACACAGCAATGTGTTCAGAAATGATAGGATATATCGGTTTTAATTTAATTTTAATGTGAAGCACTAATTTACAGAATGGATTCCGTTAGCAAAAGGCTACATACAGCTTGCAGTTTGTTGACTTTCACACTTCCCAACCATTACATGTATGTTTCAATAATAAACCGAATAACCGAATATATAAATTGGTGCAGTTTATAATGAAGTCCCCGACAAGCTTGTGCCGCCGCCCTCATATAATTTTCGGAAAAACGAAAACGAAGATGCATTCGTCGTGAGTTGTTTTAAGACCACATATTGCTACATTATGTGCCTCACTGCTGTGAACATGTGCTCTTCTTCTGATATATGGTAACCAAATAGTCAACGAGAATTGAGCGTAGTAGTGTCACTAAATAGGTACGAGTATTCTCATCATACATCATCTCATGTCAAGTTAAATGAGGGACGATTTCAGCACAATTTTTTTTCCAGTTATTAACCCATTCATAAAATGTAATTTAAGGCGGCTTTGACCAACCGGAAAATTAAATTGTACTTTCTCTCTCTCTCTCTCTCTATTTTCTATCTCTCTCTTTGGAAAGTGTTTAGATACATGTAGCAAAAAGAGTGGCGTATACGTGGACATTCTGGTATACACAAAGAATATTTCTACTTACTAACACATGCGGCTCAACTTGTTGTTGATGTGCAGTACATAGTCAATGCTCTGAGAGATTTTCCATGTAAAGAAAGAATTATTTTCGATCATGTGTAGATACTAATGTGTCTACTGCTTCAGCTGCTACAGGAGGTACATACATTTTTTAGTGCTTTACGACAAATGAAGACATGTCTCCATGCATAAATGTCGTAAACTTCTTAAGCATCGATAAATGTTTCATATAGGTACACCAAAATTACATACAGGAACATTACATATTAGTTACGCGATAGATGAATTTGTAGAATGACAGAAAGAAAACGTTTTTTTCGGTATCCAGTTACAAAATGGAAATAATCTAGTCAGCCATTCTAGGATTATGAGCCTTATTGTCCTGAACGGAACCACATTCAATCAATATACTTTATTGTATTCCGAAAAATGTATAACATAATATGAACAGTGCATCTCCATTAGCCAGCAAAATAACTAAACTTGGACACAATGATTGGTTTTTCATTGTTCGAGTGTCCCTTGGAACGGCTGTAGTATCCTCATTATTGTTAAGTTATATTTTGTGACATTACATTTATTCAAACGGTTATTTGGTAAAATGTAATAAAAAATACAACAATTTCAAATACTATGAACGTGCCAAACATTCCGTAATAGGCACATATAAATCGTTAACAGATAATCGTAGTATATTATGTTACAAACAGTTCGATAAATTCAGTTGAAGATGGAGTTTCTATACTGAAATGAATACATGCAACAATGTATCATATAAAATTTGTAGTGTGTTGTTCGGAATTAAATTACGTATTTAAAAATATGCATGCATAAATGATGAACAGAAATTCGACATTGTATGATTTAAATTATGATTTAATAATAATTATTTCAAATAAATTAATTTCAGCGTAAGTAATGTACACTTCTTGCTATATTCTCTATACATATACATATATATATATATATATATATATATATATATATATATATATATATATATATATATATATATATATAAATGAACACTGACTGACTGACACATCAAACTGTAGCCCAAACCACTGAACCTTGATTCGTAAAATTTTTGTGTGGGTTCCCCTCATGTCGTAGGCGAGCACTAAGAAGGGATTTTTCGAAATTCGACCTCTAAGGGGATGAAAGAGGGCGGAATGTATTTCCGAAGGAACGCCTATAAAGCTCGAACCCTATCATCGTGATTTTTGCTTTAATAGGACGCTCATAAAAATGCATATTGGCCAATTTACGGATTATTCGAAATTCAACATTTAGGGGGGTGAAAAGACATTAAATGTTTTTCGAATTAACTTCGGTATATAGAGTTGGTATTGACTTCAAAATATTGCTTACGTAAATACCCAAAAAGTAGTTCTAGGATTTTTTTTTTAAATCGACCCCCAGGCAGTAAAAAGAGGCAAAATGTGTTTTTTATGAATCGTCTACGTCTTTGAATCACAATTGGCTATCGTCGTGATTTTTACTTTAATTGGTTACGTATACATATGTCTATGGCAGGACTCCATTACGTTTCTAAATTCTTTAATTAAGGGGGTGAAAATACGTGACATGTGTTTTCGATTATCCCTCCATATCTATCGAACCAATCGAGATTTTGAAATGCTCTTTGATTTAAATTGATACTTTTGTAAATATTACAAGTACCATTAAAATATATTTTCCGTATTCGACCCGCAAGAGGTTAAATAAGGAGTAAAATGGGATTCACATTCGATTTATATATCGATCCCATTGATTTTTATACAGCGACGTGATTTTTGTTTAAGATTAGGCCCCTAATGTTTACTCAAATTCCTTGAAAGCAATTTAAGGAATTTTCGAAATTCGCCACCTAAGGAGGTCAAAAGGTTTGAATCATGGTGAAAAGTGTTTTCAATTAACCGTCGGTATACCTTGAACACAGCGGGCCATTGTTGTGTTTTTCGCGTTCAAGAGACACCAGTAAAGTAGTCTAAGGCCGCGGTTACACAGACCTCGGAACTAATTTAAATTAAACTTGCTCAGCTGTACGTGTGGTCACACGGTGTCTGAAGTAGTTCATATCGTTGATGCTTCCCATTCAAACTGAACCGGTTGTAAAGGTTCTTCACATAAACAACAATTTCTATTCCTTGCTGTGATTGGCTCGTTAAACATCAACAAGCATTGCGCACAAGATGGCTGACAACCCGTGTTATGTTGCAGCAGCGGAAATAAAATTAACAGGAAAGTTATTAAAATGTTTTGTTGACTACGTAAAAGTAAAAATAGTTTCATATTAAAATATGAGCCCTTCAATATATTTGCAACGCAAAAAGAATGTATGCCATTTCCAGTACTCTTGTATGCATGAAGCAGACACATGGACGTTCGTGGTAAAAGTAACTTTTATTAAATTCCTTGCTACGTTCCATACAGTGTAATATTGGTTTAAATGTATTGTTTCACGAAGAAGTTTTGTCACCACGTAACACATAGCACCAACATATGAGTGTGTTACAAGCTTTGGGACGGGGTAAGTGGAGCTTCCAAAAGGTTATGTTTATCGCGACCGACGCAACTTTTAGTTTGTAAACAAGTGAGTTCAAAAATATTATGTAAATTTGACGTGTCTTCAGCGACTTTCCTCTGTTTACCTTTTGTACATAGGTTAAACAGTTAAACCAAACATAACCTCAGAACAATATACTGTCGTAACCTCGGTCGTAGAAGAACAGGTCTGGACACTCGCCTATCTACCAATGTATTTTGTTGACCTCCTTGTTGTTTGGCTGTAGTTTGCCAACTTACCGAGAATATTGTGTTATATTGGCGCTTCAGTTAGGGCGGTCAGACCCAAACTCCGCACACTTTTTTTCCATAGTTAAATTTATAAAGTAAATTAAGATTGCAGGAGCCTTTTCTTAAATTTGTGAGCGAAGGAAGTATTTCGTAAATTTATAAAAAAATTCGTTTTGATAAATTGTTCATTTTAGTGGAAAGAAAGAGGATGGAGTTTGAGACCGACCGCCGTAACTGAAGCGCCACTAAAACACAATATTCTCGGTAACTTGGTGAACTACAGCCAAACAACAAGGGGTCAAGTTTCTACACTCTAAAAAAAATTGCAAAATTTACAAGGGTATTCCTTGTACTTTTACAAGTCCTTGTAAAAGTACAAAGAATATCCTTGTAAAATCATTAGTTCATGAAGTTACATGAGAAAACTTTGTAATACTACAAAGGAATTCCTTGTACCTATACCGACAGTTCCTGCACTGTAAATTATTTTGTAAAATATGACAAGGCACTTCTACGTAGTTGTACAAACTATTGTAAATGTTGAAAATATTCCTTGTAAAAATATTAGTTTATAACGCTTAAAGGGTTTTGTTTGCTACAAAATACCTTAGAAAAAATGTGTAGCCTACAAAAATCGTAAGTTCGCCGGAAATTACTTATGCAAAGATCACAACCTATGAAAAGTATTTTCTGGCATAAAGTGAATATTTATATTAATTGCGTGCTTTAACAGGAAGAATTATTGCTGAACTTTACATTGAATGCGTACAAATAAATAAAGCACTATTAGCAGGTAGGTCACGGTGGTCTAGGGGTAGGATACGAGGATTGTAAGCGTGGGGAGTGGTTCGAAACTTAGCACCTTCGAATATATATATATATATATATATATATATATATATATATATATATATATATATATATATATGTATATATTTTTTTTTCAAAATAATCTCTTTTTTACGTCCTTTATTCAAAAGTTATTTGATAAATAAGTTCAGTGTTATTTATGAAGTACAATGAACATTTAAATTTATTTTTTTCCTTATTGAAAGTACAGCTACAAGGCTAGTCCTTATAATTTTACTAACATATACTTTGTATTTATTTACAAGGATAACCATTGTAGTTTTACAAGGAATTTCTTTGCCAACTGGGTTTCCAAGGCTTTTCTTTGTAAAAGTACAAATTTTTTTTACAGTGTAGGCGAGTGTCCAAACCTGTTCTTCTACGGCGTGATCGTAACAAAACACATTCGATTTTGACTGCGACAATCGAGTACGTGTAACCACACGAACGTGTTAACATCGGCAGCTATACACTGAACGTGTTTAAAAATGGCTGACTGGACCTCTTTCGGTTATCTACTTCAGGCCACCGTGTAACCGCGGCCTAAAATGTGATTTAAGGGTTTTTCGAAATTCACTGTGGTGAAAAGACCTTGAATGTGTTTTAGATAAATAGTCGATATTTGTCGAACTTATCGAGATATATAGTTAATTTTTGCTTCAGGATGATGATTACAGAAATGATCGCAAAAAGGTTTTAAGATTTATTGAAATTCGAAATCCCAGTACTGTGCAGTGGTCATAGGCCTATAGGCCTATGTTTTTAGTGAATAATTGATTTTGAGTCGACTGAACGGGCTAGCGTCGTGATTTACACTTCAATTGGATAGGCCTACTTATACAAATGTTTCAGATATGAATTTAAAATATTTTGAAGTCAACACCCAAAAAGGTGAAAAAGCACAAAATTTGTTTTCCATCAACCCATGATATCTATATAACCAGTAGAGATATTGAGGTGTTTTTCGTGTCAGATTAATGCTTACGTACGTATATTAAAATGTTGTGTTAGTTTGTTTTTATTTTACCTTATAAGATAACTTGATCATTAATAATGAAACGAAGTTTATAAACTTTCAATGCAGACGATCCGTATAGCAATTACGAGCAGCGAGAAGTAACCTATACAGGAGTTTCACTCTACATTAACCAATCGAGAAGCGGTGTTGTACAACCTCTATGAGACCAGGACATGAATATTTTATTTTTTTAATTTAAATGTTATTTTTATGACGTTCTGGTCTACAGTCCCTTAAATGCTGCATGCGAACGTTCAATTTTGACACACAAAAACTACAAGGCCGATATAATTAGTGCAATTTACATGTAGCCGTTTAAAATTGGTAAAATGGATTATGCAGTTCACTTTCCACTTAGGTTCGTCGACAATATCAGCTCACATATATCAACTCACTAATTTCCAGGTTGGGGCACTAAATACATTTTCGCGAAATCTATTCCCATTCAAAACTTTCTAATGGCATTATACGTCAAGTGAATATTTTGAAAATATGTAATTAAGGGTATCGTCACCAATTGTGCGCAGGGTTAGCAGACGTTTTTCATTCGATTTACCATTTACCTTTAGGTATCTGTAATCACCCCACGACGTAAAATTTGCAGAGCTACAAATAAGGCCCAGGCGAAGCCGTTGTTAGTGGAAGGGAAAACTTAAGACTGCTTTTCGTGTGGACAGGTATAGCTAATTATCCTGCTGCAGAGTTAGTTCAACTAGCCGCTTGGACATTTTAACAATTGATGATTGGAAGTATCAATCTTGTGTACAAAGAGATTTTTTAGTAAAAGTAAATATTATCAGTTACGAATAAAGCAAAGCCGCGGGGGACTGCTAGTCAAATACAAAGATACAAAGTTCTGGGTTTGATATAGCACTTTGTTTCAGTGCCTTACGTGCGCACCTGCATCTCAACTTTGTGGTCAGTGATTGGATGCCGTAACACCCAGCGTCTTGAGGTTAAACCTGCAAATCACAGACGTGGTGTGTCGCAGTTATCCGTGTACTGATTGGCACAGTCAAATGAATAACAGCTTTGCACAAAAGACTCTTGTTAATAGCCACGAAGTTGAGCTGCAGGTATGAGCGTAAGACATTGAAACATAGTGGGGCACAAATCTTTTCACCAAAAATTCCTGGCCCTAGATATAGGTTTATTCACACAATAATTTACTTAAACAAATTGTATGTAAACAGTTATATTTAAGCCAATGGTATATACTGTATAGTGTTTAAGTACGAAAAAATGCTTAAAATGCTTAAAAACAGTGCCATTTTGCATCTTTTAATCCTAATTTACCCGGGAGAAGACCCCCAGACCCTCTTTTTTATACCTGGGGGTCAGTGTCCACCCCTGATGTGAATACAATATTGCTACTCCAACCTTTCAATACTCCCGGCGTCCCTATGCCTATTCGTGGTGGTTTCTGCGCAGAAGATATTTAGGTTACGAAATTCCCAGATTTATACATGGTTGAGACGATACTGAAACGACATAATAGACAAGCATATGTGCGGTGGCTCTGGAACTCCAGGCCAGACGACGCTTGGATCGAGAAAGTAGAATTTAAAAATAATATAGCCTATGTGTTACTTATTTAATGAATAATCATGACTGAGAATTATTTTTGAAATACAATCTTGCAACTGTAAACTTTACTTGTAGTAATACGAGTCGACCATTGTTCCTGTCTTGTTGGCAATTTTTCTAAACGTTGCATTAAAAATAGTAACATACAATCGATTTGTAGAAATAAGTAAATTAACAAAAATATTTTGATGATAAATACATGAACTAGAGGATAAAAGCTTTGGTTTGTGTTTGTATTTGTAAATAACCAACCATCTATAAAAAACAGAATATACATTATGGAATAAATCTATTTGCCAAGGCGCCTATTGCGACCAATGCAGTGAGAAATTTGTAAACACAAACAATTAAAACCGTATACGCTGCTAAAGTCGTCTGCAAAAAATTTCTACTGCGCGGACATATTGGATCTAAACAATCCGTTTTTATGCAATAGTTAATGGACGTAACATGTAAAACTGCTATCTCTCAGTTTGTGTTGTTCAATTTGTACCACAACAATAAACGATATTAAAGAAAGGCTAAATCCACTCTGAGAAGATCACGTAATATTATTTGCATTTTATAAAGTAATTACGCCACACACTGTAATCAGGGTGCAAAAAATCCACCTGATCTTAACATTTGTAATTTCGACGTAAAATTTGACACAGCATTGTAACTTGTGTTTAAAAAAAGAGAAAAAACACATGTGTGTCGTAATTTACAAATGGTGAAAGGGTACGTGGGTAGGGGGTGATGGTGGTGGTGTTATGAAATATCTATGGCCTACACGCCCTTAAGAAACAGATCATGTTAGGCCGCAGTTACACGGGCCACTGAAATAGTTCAGTTAAAACATGTTTAGCCTTACGTACGATTTCACGTTGTCAGAAGTATAGTTCGGAGCGTTGCTACTTCCTATTCAAACTAAACAGATTGTAAAAGTATATCAGATCGACATCACTTCCTATTCATAGCTGTGATTGGCTTAGTATTAGCGTAAAATAACAAGGTTACAGTTTCAAATTAATCGTACATTGGTTATGTAATTGAATCAGTCATTTGAGAAACCCCTCATGTCACTTTCAAGAAATTGTTGTTCAATAATTTATTACTGAAAATGTATACTTATATGAACCTTTTAAATAACGTATTGTTACAAGTTTGAGACACACAAACTTTATCATGTGGGCAATACCCATGAGTTCTTTTGGGATAGAGGTCTTATAATTATAAATAAAAGAGTTAAATTTAAGACTGGATTTAATAGCTCACAAAGCTATGAAATACACAAAACAGTAATCAACTATAACTCTCACAACACAATTAATTACGCACACAATTACTACTGTGCCACAGAACGTTAATTAACTTTGACAATTAAAGCACAAGAATATTTACCATTAATCAATTAAAGACTACAAATCACAATAAATGTTCAGTCATATATCCCATCAACAGTTACTCAAATAGTTACAATGTACAACTTTAACAGTCCTAAGGGAGGATGGCTCACCATGTACAGTGCAACACCCAGAGTGCACCACTGTCTTCACTCTTGAGGTCTTCGGTTCGATTCTGTCACGCACCTCCTTCGCCTGTCGACCCGCAGCAGAAGCCTTCTTGTCTCATCCAGTACTGCTCCGAGTATGTGCCTGTAGCCTCACAGTGGACTCCGACGTCACCAAGACGTCTTCCTGACATCACCAAGATGTCCTCACCAGCCTCTCTGCACAAGCTTAGCACCTCCTCCGCGCAGGACCAATAGCGAACTCTCGAAGCACTCCTCTTGAATCATCAGGTAGACAGTCTCCTCAAGTCACCAGTTACTGCCCTCCTCGACACAACACCGTCAGTGTTGTTCTCCACAGCTCACCACCTCTGCAGCACTCCAACACAACACCACAAGTGTTGTTCATCCTTCCTGCAGCCCGCTGGCGTCACACAGCCTCGACACCGACCACTGCCGTCGTGCTGCCATCCTCGAGACGCCATAC